>JABUIW010000023.1:6079222-6095414 GCA_013363375.1 Menidia beryllina
TGTGTGTGTGTGTGTGTGTGTGTGTGTGTGTGTGTGTGTGTGTGTGTGTGTGTGTGTGTGTCCTGATCCACTGCTCAGATGGGTTCAGAGTTTCCCTCAGAGGACCCTGTGATGGTGACAGCATCTTTAGAACAACCACATATGACCAAGTTATAAAGAATTAGGAGCTCCTCTGAACATTTTTTTACTTCTAATGAGGAACAGTGGCACATTGACATATGTTTCCGTTTAATCCAGACACTTTCAGTTGATGCCAGAGAAACTGTTGTTGTTCATATGGATACAAATACAAATAATTGCATTTTTAAAACTGTCAACTTCGTTCATCAAAATGTATGTGCTACTAAAAGTTGTCAACTCAAGCCATCTTTGTTTATGCATTGTGGTTGGACCATGCTCTGTTTTTGTCATCTTTGATCTTTAAACTTTTTAAATAAATTGTGCATGACCTATTTCAAAATGTGAGTAAAATATTTGTGAACTATAAAACAGAAATTATTTGTTTTGATATAACTTAGTCTTGAGTCAATACAGCTACACTAATAAATCTATTACATGCATAACTTAATCTAATGAGGAATGTTGACTTTTAGCACTATTACATTAGCAAAGATTTTTTCACTTTGAAGTTCACGATGTTTCCCTATCGTTTTGTCCTATTTTGTTCTTCAAATCTGTCTTTCTGCAGCAAGGGGTGATTGTTGCAGGAGGAGAGGAGTACCTGATTGAACCCCTTGTCTCACCAGATAACCAAACAAGCGCGGAGAGTGGGGAGAGAACAGAGGGGCGCCCCCATGTGGTTTACAAGAGGTCATCGCTCCGCCATCAGTACAAGGGCCGATCCTGTGGGGTCATTGGTGAGAGGAGCAATATTCTGGTCCTACCCTGGAAACATTTCCAGGCCCAACACCAGTAAGGTCTAGACTGGGAGAGTAAATATCCTCAGGCCGAATTGCGAACCAGCCAGCAGCGGGAGATTGTGGTTGGGCTTTAGTTCCCAGTTGTGATTAGGCGTGACTGGGCCTTTGTCTCAGGGCGTTGTTTCAAAAGCAGAAATATGTGCAGGAAAACTACTTTTGAAAATGAAATACGAACACTTTTCTGCAACGCTTTGATTAAATTCTGCTCTGGAGTCACATGGAGTGTGGTCAGGCATTCTTCCGGCTGCTTGGCAAAGCGCTGTGTAAGTTTTGGCAAATGTAAAAGCAGGTTTCATTCATAATTTATAGTCTAAAAAAGAAAATCCCTGATGACCTTGTTTAGATGAGAAGCCGATGAAAGGTGCGTCATGGTGGCAGCGGACTTTGAAGACGCCTCCGCATCATGTTGGCCGCAGCCAGCTGCCTCTGAAACGCTCAGTTAGCCAGGAGCGCTACGTGGAGACTCTGGTAGTAGCTGACAAGATGATGGTGGGTTACCACGGCCGCAGAGACATCGAGCAGTACATCCTGGCTGTCATGAATATTGTAAGTTTCACAACACAAATGACACGAGTGTTTGCCTCGAAAGAGACCCTAAGCTCATCTCTCCTCCCTGAAACAAGAATATTTCCAATCTGAAAAAGTCATTCCCATAGTTGAGTTCGACAGAGAGAAGAAACACTTTCAGTCACAAAAATGTTAAAGAAATAAACTGAATGAACGCTTATTTTAGTTGCCTGAGTAATATTCACTGAAACAAAGAAAAAAAGAAGGAAAAATATGTAATCCGAGCCTAAATTTTCCCACGAGAAGCCACATGTTCCACTCAGACATGCAGAGGCTTTTGTTTTCACCTGTCGTCTGCAAAATGTTGAAACCACACATAGATTTCAGGAATGCATTTAATGAAGGGGTGGTCACCAGACAAAGAGTGATAAACCGCATGCAGCTTTGGAGAAATTGTTTTTTTCCTTGTTGTTGGGCCTATAAATGATATATTTAGCCGTACTTCCCATGCAATCTGCTTTATGAACTGTGTGGCTGGAGCCTAAAACCAGCCTGGCAGCATGTTTAAAGGACAGTGCTGATGTTGTAGTTTTTTCTTAGGATGACTCATCTGTGTTTTTTAAAATCATTTCTTTATTTTTAATTTGGTTTCCCTCCAGTTACAGCGTCTGTGTGCATTTACAGGTTAATTATCTCTTTCTGTCATTTTCTGCTCTAGTGTTGCCTCGTCTTAGCCCTAATACCCTCGACTGGTGTATCAACCATTTTTAAGACTGGTGTTTTCTTGTTTCCCTGGAGGTCAGGTTGCCAAACTGTTCCAGGATTCTAGCCTGGGGAATGCAGTCAACATTGTGGTGACACGGCTCATCCTGCTCATGGAAGACCAGGTAAGAAAAGTTTGTCAACTCAACAGCTGCGTTAAGCAGGACAAAGTATCCTTGTCCTTATTGCCTCCAGATCCAAATTAAACTCTGACCAGTACATATGAGCTCCTTATTTGTGTCGAATTATTGGCTTAAGTATGTTTCCCTGACCCCTCCCAGTAGACTTGGAGTGTGAGAGTGGTTCTTGTGAATGGCTGCTGTAATGACAGGAATGACAGGATGTAAGTTAGCAGGGAAGAGAGAAATGATTCAGAGAAGGGGGAAAACTCAGGGAATGAGGCGAGTTCTGTACCTGTCGTACAGAGCTGCCCTGTGACCGTCCTGATTTTTTGCTATGGTGAACAGTGACCTCTCTGACCTCTCATATGATGCAGGTCCCAAGTGAAGAAAATCTCGTTTTTTATTTAAAGCACTTTGAGGTCAATGAACCCACATGTTTTGCATTAAAGGCCCAAGAAACACCTGATTCCTCAGGATCTGATCTTGATTTTAAACAGAATCAACCAATATCTTGAGTACTTGACTAACCTCTTTTTCCTGCACTTTGCTCAATTCTTACAAAATCTTTGGCGGGAGTTCAATTAAGACTGTCAAATATGTATAGGAACCTGAATCTAAATCCTAAATGTATTAATTAATCAAATGCTTAATTAAAATGTTAAATCTAAATCTAGTGACTGAGGTGATCTTCTGATGATGCAGAGCTTTCAAATCTTCTCAGACACTATTAACTTCTGTAACATTAACAAGCCCAGACTGGGCTTACTTTGCATTTCTTTACCTATTCTACTCAAACTCATACAATGCTCACACCAGGGTGATTTAATGTACCAAAAGCTGTCCATTACAATGCAAGTTTGCATTGATGCTGCTGCTCATTTTCATTTTCACCTCAGTGCAAATTACATCAAAGTTAGAAATTTTCAGACAGATTTAAATCCGTCTTAAAATTTATTTAAGCCTAAGCATACGCACCACTCTAGCACGGGTATTCCTCTTAGGCTTAGATGATGACAAGAAAAAGACATTTTGTGCACGTTTCATGTTGCTTAAAAAAACTTTAAACTAAAAAACAGCAGTTAGTGAAGGTCAGAAATGAGACAGAGTGAGAATCCACACCAGACCACAAGGCCAGAGTTCAGCTCATAAAAAGTGCATGACCCTACAAGCATAGCTCAGAAGATGACTGAGCCACTTGACTGTCCAGTAAATGCCCTTATTAGCTTTCCTTTAACAGCATGTGGAGAGACGGTGCAGAGGGTTCCATCGGGTATTACAGCGTGGCTTTGAGGTTTCCTTTATAGCTTTCTTATTAGGGAAATTTTATGATTCATGCTGCCTCAAAATAAGAAGCGGAATTTTCCGCCCGGATGTGTTCGTTATCTGAGCGAATAAAGAAATAAATGTTAGGATCATTAGTGGTGGGCGGCATTAGTGTTGTTATTCTTATGCCATTGACTTCTGAGGTTGAGGTTGGGACAGCGTTGAGCGTAGTCTGTGAGTTGTTCTGTTGCCGGTTTCCAGGTCTAAAAAGGCAAGCTGGCCCTGGAAAAAGAAAATGAGGCTAGCAGTGGGCCCAAAGATGAGGGACTGTGGGATGAGACAATTACTAGTTATGTCACCACATGCATTCCTGGGTTACGAGTTCTCGCCAGCTGTGGCCAGCAGAGCACTTCCTCGTCTCCTTCTCCTCTACGTGCACTTACAACACTGTGAAGGTGCAGAGTTTTCACAGATAGGAAAGACTAACACGCAGTGGTGGAAAAGAAGCCCAAATCAGTGCAATACAGGAAGACTACTACTGTGTTATCAAAGCATTGCTGACTTATCATGTGATTGTTGGAATATCGGATTGGATGACACTGTTCAAGCATCTCTATAAACGCAAGAGTTGCACATATTTGGGTTGTTTGTGTGTGCGACAGGATGAATGACCGAAACGTCTATGTTTCTCCTCTCGCCTCTGTGCTAGCCAACGCTGGAGATCAACCATCACGCCGGGAAGTCTTTAGACAGCTTCTGCAAGTGGCAGAAAAGCATCCAGCACCGGAGCAGCTACGGGAACGCCATACCAGACAATGGCATCGCTCACCATGATACAGCTGTGCTCATCACCAGGTCAGAAATAAACAACCGTCTCCAAGGAATGAGGGATTTTTACCGCTATTCACTTCTGGAGCTTTATTCACACATAAATAACATTCATTTACACATACTGCCAAAACAAATCTCCTGCAGCATCTGCAAAAATATACGTCGTCCCGTTATCTACAGTAAGGGTTAAAAGAGTGTTTCCTCAAAGCTGAACTCTTACATTCCCAGCCCCTCTCCTCATAGCTTGTCATCAAGCCAAGTTTAGCAGACTTGGGCTGTATCTCGTCCTGTCTTGGGTGACAGTAGATGGGGCCACATTGCAGGCACAGCACCTGGACAGAAGATGTAAAAAGAAAGACGCGAGAGTGGCTCAAGAGACAGGGACAGATTTATATCCTTTAAGTTAACAGCCAAGAAAAAAAAAGGCACCGTGAGATGTTGAGAAAGGTAGCAGAAGTCAAAGCAAAGCTGCCTTCAGTCTGTCTGTGCTGTTTGTTTTTTTTTGCTAGCTTTCTCTTTGTCACTCAAGCTACTTTTTCTGTTACTGATTAATACATTGATCATATTATACAGATGAAACACTTGAGCTAATGAACGAGGTTGATGTATTGAAGAACAACACAACCACGGGTCAGTCAGAATCCTCTATATAAGGCTCAGTTCAAAATACTTTTCTCTGTAAAGGATTGTCCCAAGTCAAGGTCACTTTTTTTTAGTTGGTTATGGCTTTGTGGGAACCGTTTGGGTTTGTTACAAGAAGTGGAAGCTGTCCAGACAGATGACACCTCAGTGGCCATCCTTGGTTTCCCGCTATTGTTTCTTTAAAGCTATATCTGCTTGGTGTCACTGCTGTCCACTGTCTGTCTGTCCTTACATGTCTGTCACCATCAGAGCAAAGTGTGTGCCAAAGCTTGGTCTAGATGCTGACAAATGTGTGGTTAAACCTTTTTAATTTTTCCTTCCATCCACAGGTATGACATCTGCATCCAAAAAAATAAGCCCTGTGAAACTTTAGGTAACAATTTTACTTATATATTTTTGTTTTTAGTCATCAAATACTCTACCTCCACCGATGAAAAGCTAAACTGACCCCAAATTACAATCATGAGCGTGAAGACAGCACACATAACCCCAGACCTAAAGTCTGGGTGATATAAATTGTTATTTTAAAAAAATATATATAAAGAACTCATTTTTTATATAGTTGTCTTCATAGGTGGCTCAAAAAAAATAAATTTGTTATTCTTTCACAAAACAGTCATTCTCAACGTTTGGGGTTAAAGATAACAAAGGTTCAGCGTGCATGATGCTGTTCTTCATCATTTGGATAGATTGTCATACACGGTATGTGTGAATGCTTGTCAGGTCTGGCTCCAGTAGGAGGGATGTGTGAGCCAGAGAGGAGCTGCAGCATCAATGAGGACATTGGTCTGGGAACAGCCTTCACTATAGCCCATGAGATCGGACACACGTGAGTAACACACACGGATAAAGAAAGTAATTTGATTTCCAGGATGTTTCAGACATCTCTGAGTCATGAGAGCTTAAAGACGGTCCACACCTAAAAAACACCTGCAGCTATGTGTACATTCTGTTCAAAATTTTTTAAGCCTTCCATTGCATACTGCAAAAATTAGTTGCACATACTGCATCCCGTATCTCATTGATTTGATCAGATTCTTTCAGATCTTTAAAACCTCCTTTTAAATGTATCTACGGTTGGTACATGCAATGCAATTTTGATATGTCTTTCTAAGAGCAAAGATTAATAGCACAGAACTGCCCCACTAAATCCAATGAATCCTTTATCCATGAACTTGAACTTGAGTCTTTTCCTTTAAATAGACTGAATGTCCCGGGTCCCTGAAGTCCCTTTTACTTGCGGAGGCCAAGTTGTTTGCTGCCTCAGATCACTACTCCCAGCTCTCCATAGAGAGTATATTCTACCTTTAACACCATGAGTTAGTTCTATCAGTTGAGAATGTGTTAATAGTTGTATATTTTTATTCCAGTCACAGTGGAATTGGTAGCAAGTGGAGCTGGTGAAACACCTGGATGTGCATCTGTTTTTTCCATTACGCTCCGTCAGCATCATGCTGGAAAGGCTGCAATGGCTCATCAGTATGGTTTCTTAACTAGCTATTCTCTCAGCTTGTATCCTTAACTTAGTTCCTTAATAAAGCGAGTCCAGAGAAGTTACTGTTTTCCTGTCCCACTTTCTCAGTAATTCAGTGTCCCATTCACTTTTTTTTTTTTCAAGCCACATTGAGAAATGTTTAAGCAGATGGTGGATCCATCAGTTTCTCTAATGGTTTACACAGGTCTTCAAGCACTCAAACCCAGAGGCCATCTTATCAACATGACTGGACAGTGTTTGTTACTGTAATGAATGTTCATGTATATACAGTCTGCTTCACGGGCCTCGGTGCAATCAGCAGTTGTGTTTAATTGTGGAAGACATTGTTTTGACATTACAGCGCAATGTTAGATCAAATGCAGGCCTGTTTGTGGTGAAACGTGCCCACAGAAATGGCTCTGCTGGGAGATGAAAGCTTTCAGAGTTTTTCTATTTCAAATTCAAACATAGCTACTGTTAGCTGTTTGCTTTTTTGCTGTTTGTTAGATTTTCTTTATTACTTCACAATGTAATTTTGAATTTGTGCCAAATGATAAAGCTCTGGGTGAGCATTGTGTTTCTTGTGGTTTTTGGGATGTTCATCCTCTTAGTGTGACTCAGGACTTGTGTCGGTTGTCCTGCAGGCACATAGAAAAACTTTGGAATTTATGGTCACCACCAAAGTTGCACCCCCCCTTTTTTATAGCTATAAGTTGTGTAGAAAAAGATGTACATCTAGGTTGTTTCTTAATGTACTGGTAAGGAATACAAATGGTTACTGGGTTCACACTTCTGAAACATGAAGAGTTTATGTTTTTGCTTTTATATAAGATAAAATGAAAAACACAAGCAGTTTCTCCTGGTTTTTATTCGCTATAAAGTTGTAGATATTTGTACTAATAAATAATCTAATCAGATAATAAAC
The DNA here is from genome assembly GCA_013363375.1 of Menidia beryllina. NCBI lineage: Eukaryota > Metazoa > Chordata > Actinopteri > Atheriniformes > Atherinopsidae > Menidia > Menidia beryllina. Next base: position 6,086,669 of record JABUIW010000023.1, read on the forward strand.
CTTTAATCGGGTGTATTATTGACACAGGACTGTTTCATGTAATGATATCATGATGTGCTTTTTTTAAAGACACATAACTGATAACATTAATGAATTGCTAATTATTTGTATCCTCTAAAATTATACAGAGCTGCAGTCATGGGTTATTGATAAAGGAAAAATAGTAGTCTGAAGTTGTGCTGAGTGTTTTTGTGTGAAATCTCAAAGTGTAAATCAGTCCCTGTTTTTAGGACCTGCACATTTAGCTCTCTGTTGTGTGATTGTGATCGGTGAATGAGAGTTGTGGACTTTTCGTTGGCTGTTCTTTTGATCCCTATTGGTTATCCAAAGTGATCTTTTTTCCACTGACCCCATTGCTGCCACAGGGATTATTACCCGTCCACATGGCCTCAAAGTGTTGTCACTGTATCATCATGGGCTTTAGGTTTGGGATGAATCATGACGGTATAGGGAACGCCTGTGGGCCTCGCAGCCAGGAGACCGCCAAGCTGATGGCTGACCACATCACCATGAAGACAAACCCATTCATCTGGTCCGCCTGCAGTCGGGATTACATCACCAGCTTCCTGGAGTAAGTTGACCAGTCAGAAATTTAACAAAAACATTTCCTAATAAAAGTTTGAGGAGGAAAAAAGTCATTAGAAACATTTTTGGTGGTCAAAAAAACATTTTCATTTAATCCAGTACCACTTAAACATTGTTTTCTTTAAACATTTCTTCCTTTTCTGCCTCTGTTTGATTTGCTTTAGCTCAGGAATGGGCTCCTGTCTGAACAACGTGCCTCCAAAGCAGGAGTTTGAGTACCCCACCACAGCTCCAGGTCAAGCCTACGATGCAGACGAGCAGTGCCGCTTCCAGTACGGCATCAGATCCCGGCAGTGTAAATATGCGGTGAGCACACTGGTGGAACCCTGTTTCATACATCCTATTCTTTACCTTCAGAACATGCTGAGCAGTATTTGTGTTTATCTGTATATATTTTCTTTTTATGTGTTTTCTGGAACGTCATTTTTCAAATGTGATAAGATCTTAATCCTGACTGATATGGGCTCATAATAGAGTTTACTTTCCGACAAGATCATTTAACTTGAGGGTTTTACCAGTGATTCCAAATGTTGTCCAAAAAACGGTAACATTGATATTGATATATAGTTCTTTCACCACTCATATTGTAGAAAAAAGATCGATATGAGGTTAGTATTTCTGTTAGTCTGCTGCATTTTTTCTTACAACAAATGTTGGTTTCCTACAAAAAATATTTCAGAACATGTACATAAATCCTCTAAAATCACTGTTTGCGTTTTTCATCTCTGGACTCTTTTTTTTGTTGTCCTCCCTTTAAATCTGTGACGTAACACATCTTGCAATACTTTCGCAAAATAACGTTCTTTTTATGGCATGGTCAAGTTTTACAAGGCCAGCTTCAGAGTGAATGGACATCTGGAACCGCAAGCTGCTTTATAGACTCATTACTATCGATACTATGTAGTCACAGCATATGTACACAATAAAACATAATCCCATGTGGAAAAGGCATTGCGGTAGAGGGAGAACAGGTGGAGGTGAACAAAAGGGTTTCTCCTCCAGGGCTTCACCAACAATCATTTGTGGGGGAAATAAAAAAAAAAAAGTTCTGTCTCATTCTCTCTTTCTCTTTGACTTTCACCAATGCTTTTATTCTTGTGCCACTCACAGGAAGTGTGCAGTGAACTCTGGTGCATGAGTAAGAGCAACCGCTGCATCACCAGCAGCATTCCTGCTGCAGAGGGAACCATCTGTCAGACCAACACCATAGAGAAAGGGGTAAGCTCTGAAAGTGTTATCCTTTTTCAGGTGATGAAATGTTTGTCGTATTTTTTTTAAGCAGTTAAAAACAATCATAACAACTAGCTAAAGTACTAGTATTTATGTAATTCTTAACTGACGTTGTTTGCTTAGTTCTTTACCTTAAAATGGAGAATATTGCAATTGTTCTGTATAAATCTGCGCTGTGCATGTACTTTATCTGCTCCAGTGGTGTTACAAGAGGATGTGTGTGGCATATGGGACTCGTCCAGAGGGTGTGGATGGAAGCTGGGGTCTGTGGTCACCATGGGGGGAGTGCAGCAGGACCTGTGGGGGCGGAGTCTCATCATCTGTTAGACACTGTGACAGCCCAAGGTACAGGTCTTAGGCTCGAGGCATCTTAAAGAAACTTGTTGACAGCATTCGTAGTGAAAATGAAATGACTCGGTACATAAGTGCAAGGACCAAATACACCGTTGAAAAAGAAGTGACAGCAGTTGTTTATTTAGAGTGTTAGGATCCGTTACCTTAGATTGCATATGGAGATGGGAGCTCTACCTCATGAGGAAGGCTCTCCTGTCACCTAAACTGACTACTGATATTGTCTGGTTGGCTTTGTTTTAGGTTGGCTTAAAAGGTGGCAAAAGTTAGATTTTTAAAAGTAAACAGATAAGAAGATAATTGACATTACCAGGACAAGCTGCGCACTAATGTTCCCGTGGGATTTCTAATTCAAGGAAATTAACTCATACCTGTAAAGTAACTGTGTGTGCAATCTGCTAAGTAACAAGCCAATGTTGGAAAAAAATATGATATACATATCAATATGAGACTAAGAGTATAAAGAGGGGTCTTTTTCACCTTTTAAATGGTACTTTAGTCTCACAAGAGCAATAAAACTGTGACAAAAAGACATCAGTGGTACTATTTAAACCAAAGACCTTCATGCAAGCAGCAGTGGAGTCTAAATCATCACAGAACGACTATTCTTCGGAATATCCATTGCCAGATGCCTCATCTTGAATTGATTAAACTGAGAATGGATTGACCCAAATCTTGGGCCAACTGTGTTCTCCTATTTCATTTCTGAGCATCATTGTGCTCCATTGCTTTGCCTCCAATCTCTTAAAGTTTGTTGGAAGTTTAGCAGGAGAAGCTATTTGACAGTGATGAATTGTGGCCTCTTTCTCAGCTGGAGTTTTAAAATCCACAGACATTGTCCTGTTGGTTTGTGTAAACGGCAAAGCTACAAGAAAGATGGACTTAGAGCCTGAAACACAGAGACAAAGCCAAAGAAAGCTGAGGTTGTTGCCTGGCAATGTGATGGAGATCAGAAGCAGTCATGCTGTAGTCCGGTCACTTAATTTTTTTTTTTGTTCCATTTATAGGCCAACCATCGGTGGAAAATATTGTCTTGGGGAAAGAAAACGCTTCAGATCGTGTAATATAGATGTGAGTGTGCTCCACCATAAACATCTCTTTCATCAGCCATAATCGTTAATTTTGAATTATGTTTTGGAAGCTGATTGCATATAAGATTCCTTGCATCTCTTGGTGAAACATACATAGAATCATTTGAAAAAGGAAGTAGACCCTATTGTAAATATGAGCTTTAGTATATCAGCACTCGCATGTTACTTTTTCATAATGAAGGTATGTGTGTATTACAGGAGTGCCCTGCAGGCTCTCGAGATTTCCGAGAGATCCAGTGCTCCAACTTTGATAGCAGCCCCTTTCGGGGAAAATTTTACACCTGGAAGCCTTACAGAGGAGGTGAGTCGGTTCTATCTTTTGTTAGGAGAGCGCGTTTGAGTGTAGCGTTAGCTTTTTAATCTCTTAATTATTGTTACCTGACTGCAACTCCCTCGCCAGTTTAAATCAGTGTTCAACTATAAAGTGAACGAGTCTAATCTTAATGTTATTTTTTGTTTTTATTACCAACAACAAGAGGATAGTCAACATTGCTCTGTGTCTCTAATGTCTGCCTACAGGCTAGTTTGGTCTTTACGAACCTTTTGAAACTTGGAAAACATGCAGGGCCATGTGCCCTGAGGACCAGGGTTGGGAAACAGTGGGCTAGTTGATATGAAGTAGCTACATACTTTGTGAGTATTGTTTGTTGTCATGATGATGACTAGGGCCACAAAAATCAAATGTCAAAGGTGAGCTCTCAAAACACGCCAACATCCGAGGAGTCACTCATTGTAGGTCAAGATTATTACACAGTAAGTGATGTTAGATAAGCAGAAGTTAAAGTAACTAAGTTTGATTTTTAAGAAACAAAACATTTAAAGATAATGTGAAGTGACTAAAAATGAACTAAGCCCACCACTGTTCCCTTGTATTAGAACCCAGGTTACAGTGAAGGACTAGATTTGAGAAATGAATGTAGTGGAAAAGGTCAACAGAAAACAAGTGAGCTGAGAGATGATTGCTGAAGTCTATTGGCTGTAGGTGCTGGGAACAAATAGAAGTCATAAGGAAATAGTTGTGTTTGTTTTTGTGTGTGTGTGTGTGTGTGTGTGTGTGTGTGTGTGTGTGTGTGTGTGTGTGTGTGTGTGTGTGTGTGTGTATGAGGAGAGAACAACAGGCAAATCAAAGCTGCAGACTATTCAGTCTGGCCGGCAGATACTGGCTGCAGAGAGCCACTCGTTCCTGGACTTCTTGCAGGAATTCGTTGCTTCTGATAAAGACTAGATGCCGAAACTGGACATGAAAGATAAATAGTTCAGATGATATAACTGCTTTTAATCGGCTGCTGCGTTCGCATAATGGCTTACAGAGATAGTCAGAAATCCAACTTCCAACTTCAGGCAACAAGTGCTCCTTTCATCAAGTCAGCTGATTTTACAATGGAAATCCCTTGCAGCTGTTAAAATGGGACAAGTGCCGAAATATCAGCTCGGTTTTGAGGCCAGATCACACCACCGTCCTTAAAGCCTCATAGCAGCCCTTATACAGAACCTTTACCCTATAACTCAGCCTATCTTCCTTTTATTCCTTCTTCCTTTTTTCATAGTCCCCGTTCCTGTTAACGTCTTTCCATTTCTCATTTCATTTAGTTCACCATTTTACAATCATTCCCTCTCATTTTGTCTGACACGAAGAACAGACGCAGCCTTTCTCTCTCAGCTCAGACAGCCAAGGACAATTCATTAAAAAAGCTCCTGCTCTTAAGCAGTTTTTTTTTTTTCCTTCAAACAAGCTGCTCCATATTACTATTCTCAATCCACCAACCTTCACATTCAACCTTCAGCGCAAACTCTAATATGCACACACTCTCCTGGAAGCTGCCCTGCCAAAGCCCGGCACCATGGGAATTGTAGTTTTCCATGGTCTGACCACTTTATTATCTGCAATCCCGACCAGTGCATACTCACTCTCGCTGTTTCCCAGCACACACTGTACCTGCTCCGGAGCTGCCAGCACAAACAAACACAGCCCAGGCTGATGTCAACAGCCACTCAAATAGTGGAGCTGTTGGCAAGTTTCACAGATGAATAAAGATTTGTGGCACGACTGGGTGTGTGAATGTGTGTATGTCTTCATATTCTGGTGTATTTATTGGCCTCTCAGAACTTCACTTCCTCAAGTCACTAGAGCTGCTGAATATTAAAAATGTAGACTTTTTGGGAAAAAAAGAGAAGAAGTTTGTCCTAACTTTGACTTGGTACATGTGGCACACATTAGTGTTATAAAGGCTATAGGCCCTGCTGGACACTTTGTGTCTTTTATTCAGAAATGTGTCAGGAGTTAGAACAGGCCGTGCGCATATATAGGAATTGGCATGGCGTCTGCATGTTTTCAATCTGGAGTGACAATGACATAATAACTCTCAGCTGCCTGTTGTCTGGATGTCACCACAGAGAACATTTCCTAAACCCTTGAAGTTATTTGCTTTCTTGTTCTGCATACACCCCTAGTACAAATGTGATGGCTCCAGCAGAACGGGAGCAGAAGCCCTTCACACGTCAGCACAACATGTCTGCTCAGATTATGTTGCAATGTTATATTCAATGCCAAAACGAAACATTCACAAGGGATGACCACAACTTTATTGTCACGTTAAGGCACGGTTCATCTGTGTTTTGGCTGGCGGGCGAGCTCTTCAAGAAGTATGACTTGCACTTCATTTGCCCGGTTCTTTACGGTTTGTTATGCAAGCATCAGACGTCAGGATACAGTTGATTTAGCATTTCAGACCGATCGAAGACGTATCAAACCTTTTCCATGACATCGAGTTCTCTAAAATGAGCTAATGGATCTCAGCTGTTAAGACGAGACATGATTATACGGCTGAAAACAATCTCACTTTATGGTCCATTCAGTGCCAATAGCAGGTGATACAAATGGCATTTCTCTTTCAAGCATTTGAAAATAAACGCGATGAGTTTAAAACCTCAATTGTACAAATATCACGCTGTTTGAAATCTAATGAACTTTCTTAAGATTCCCTGTAAATGTATCTGTCTACATCTACAATGTTACTGCTCTGGCCGTAGCAGTCTGTGCAGCTCTGCCTGCTACTGTACGCTGATTATTTATTGCTATATGTACGTTTAAAGTATGTTACGAATGTCGCTGATGTATCCAGGTGGAGTGAAGACCTGCTCTCTCAACTGCCTCGCCGAAGGATACAACTTCTACACCGAGCGCGCCCCGGCGGTGGTGGACGGCACCCTGTGCCGAGACAACTCTCTGGATGTGTGCGTGAACGGAGAGTGTAAGGTGAGTTACAACGAACACTTCATTATCAAACCTGGAGCCAATTGAAACAAAGCCACTAGATGTGCGGAGCCGTTTTAGACCGATCGACAGAAAATCGCCTTCTTCTCAGATAATCTTGTTTATTCTCTGGACAGCTGCCGCAGCCTAGTTCAGGCCCTGACCGCTGCCGCTCATCACAATCAGCTGCGCAGCTGATAAACTGAAGTAGCATTGGCAGAATAGGAGATTCCTATTAATGACCTCTTTCCTCATCACAGCTGTTAGTGAAAAACAAAAAATCAAACTGATGTGAGGTTTAACTTGGAGACGGCCTGCAGCTCCAACAGGTCCCTGGAACCAATTGGAGAGAATTTGTGGTCCATGTACATGCAAAACTTTAGGATAACAGTGTATGGCTTATGGGGGCTGACAATGAATCCCAATCCACAATTAGTTCCTTTAGTTCTGCTCTAACCACAGAGTGGAAAAAGCTTAAAGAACAACATTTGTGGAGAGAGAAATAATTCAAATCAGGATTTCCCATCTTGGTATTTTATTTTCAGCCTCCCCTGTGGTGTGTCCTTTACCCCCTACAAGCTCCTTTATTTGGAGGCTTTCAAATCATCCAAAATGATAGTTTTGTTTACCAACACCCCCTAGTTTTTTTTAAGCTTCCCCATCTCTCCTCGTCTTCCCCATTTGCAGTGCTCTGTAGGAACTCAGTGACCCTCCAGCTCAGCTGTTAGTCTGTCTGCACCGCAGGCTGGTTTTCATTCACTTCACCCTATTGTCTCGTTTTTTTCCCCTTCTTTCTCTGCCTCTCTCCTCTCTTTTTCTTGTAATTTTTCTGTTTTCAGTCCAGCCCCTTCTCTCATCTGACCTCTTGTACTGCCATTTTTATGCACCCTTTAAAACTCAAACAGACTGTCTGCGGATTGCAGCCTCATGATGATTTCAGTGACAGTTTGAAAAAAGAATGGAAGCGGAGAAAAAAAGACGGTCTGCTGGTGGAGGCAAAAAGCCGACAGAATTTGCCAATCTTACCTTGGAACCGACGATTCAGTTAAATAAACTCAAAGCAGACGTTTGCCCTGACCTGCTGGACCCAATAAAGCATAAAGAACATGAAAACAACTGACCTGGTGAATCTTAAGATCTTCTGATTTGCATCAGACAGTAAAAAGTCAAGTACAGGTTTTGGAATGGAGGGAAAATTTGAGACATTCGTGACTAAACATTCCCGAGAGAAAATCAGCATAAAGAGGTTTAGATCATTTTCAAGATTATTGGAGTTGCACATGTCAAACATACAGTATGTCTAATCTTTCAAATGTCCTTGTTGGGGTGTCTGGCACTATGCAGTAAGATTTAATCAACCCCCAGCTCTTAATTTACACTGAGGTTTTTAAAGAAATCATTTGGCTGAATGCCAAACGACAGTAATCATACTGTCATTAGACATTTATGTGTTTCCATATTCACATGGCTATTGGTTTGCAAGAGCTTTGAGAAATATCTTTCATGTAAGCACATGAGCCATCCTGCTAGTTTTGTTCCATATGCCTCCGAGAGTCACAAAGCCTCCACTTTAGACTCCTTTCGGTTTGCAGTTTGTATCCAGTTCATTTTATTTATTTATTCGTTTTAGCTGTAGCTAAATCTTCAACATCATGGTAAGCAGGATGATGGCCTGAATGATGTCACCTGACGCATTTTCTTTGTCAAGACAAGCTTTAATGATATGAAGCTAGTCTTTATGCTGGAGTATTACACATTTGTTTTTTTATTTTCTGTTAATGTATTAGTGCTGAACCTGACTAAATGAATCAAAGATGGAAAGCACTACCACCAGTGACAGTAAATGTATAAAGAAACAAAGATCCAGTCAATTTAAAAGTCATAATAAACTGAAGCCTCATTATCCTTCACTACAGTAAGCAGCTGCCACATGAATATACGAGAATAGGATCAGTTGCCATTTATTTTCTACACTTTTGTTTAAGTTTTGTTCCCTGTTAAAAAGTTTGAGTGAAACCACCTGCTTCGCTCATCATGAAATTTATTTATGTCGACAGCTATGAATTTAGCAACCAAAGAGCATTATGTCTGCAGAGGATCAGAAAACACATCTGGACTTGCCATCTGATATTTCTGTGTTTTGAAAAAGTGGTCTGGAAGACATTAGGAGGTAATTCGTCAGCGCGGCCTCTGACACCTCTCAACTCACTGACTGTGCCCCTTTCCCAATGACCCT
>JABUIW010000023.1:6095942-6149392 GCA_013363375.1 Menidia beryllina
GATAGATAGATAGATAGATAGATAGATAGATAGATAGATAGATAGATGTACAATGTAGTGTTTATTGTGTGAAAGATGAGTAAGGCCTGCACAGGCCACTCAGTGGGTGTCTCTTGTCTCTTTTTGGATCTGCAGATATTGGTCTACACAACTTGATCAGGTTACACAAGTTTCTTGTATATAAACTGATGAAATGAGACAATCCAGCATCATGTACTATTATAACAAGACTAAAAAAAAAAAAGAATTTTTTTTTTTTTCTAAGGAAACTCTTCGTAAAAAGCACATAACACACTTTATAGTACATATTATGTGCTTGCATTTATCCACCAGCCACCCAGGGACACGTGGCAAACAGATTTAGGTGAGGTCCGACCAGTGCGGCTTGAGGTCCTACAGCTATTTTCAGTTACCCTCTCCCCACAACATCAAGTCCAGAGTTTTTCACCCAACTGTCAACACCACTCACCCCCTCCCACGATTCCTCCGATGGGACACACCCTGAGCAGGCAGTGGTACTCTGGACCACAGAGACCAGGCCAGTCTGTAAACCCCAGCTGAGGTCTCAACTGCGCTCAGAATATCTTAACATTATGGTTGTCCAAAAAAATTTCAAAAAGCTGAGGTCAAAGTTGAGAAGTTGTTTTACATTTGCAATTGATTATTGTTTACCCATATAGAGAAAACACTGTGTGGGTATTGAAACTAATTAGAATTTCACTCCAAAAAAACAACAACAAAAAGCTTAATTTCTCTTATACGGTGTCAAAAAACAGCCTTGAAAATCCGTTTTTGTTTTTATGTTTTATCTTATCCCTCATGTGTTGCTTTTACTCTGATGGACTTTGGACCTTACATCAATGCAGTCAAAGCCGAGCTATAATTCACCGTATGGGTACAGCTCGAGGTATGATAGTGCTAAAGAGGCAAAAAAATGTCCACTTGTTTTAGCAGAACAAAAATCATTTTCTGTCTCTAAAACCTAACTAAACTGGGTTCATTGGAGTTCAAACTTTGATACAGGCCTTTTCCGTCTAAACTCCATTGGCTTGATCACAAATGCAGCACAGCATCCTCTCATCTCTAACCAAACTCAAACTCCAGGCACTGGACTGAAGGCTTATTCTAGTCAAAGGCAGATTTATGACTACCAGAATCACTCAGTCATGTCTACAGCCAGCTTTTGATTTTTCTAAACTGCTAAAGCTTTCAGCCAACACTTCTCCTCTTTTGTCTGCTTCTGTGATTTAAAGGATCCCCGTGGAGTCTTTGACCTCCAGCAGTGCTTTGTTGCAGTTTTAATGCCTGTGGATCACCATCTTGTTTGCTTCACACAAGCATATGCTTCAATATAATTAACACTATTTGCCCATCTCCAGGCCTCCAAACAGGCCCATATGTGCAGTAACGTGCAGAGTATAGCCAAGACAGAACAAGCGTGAAAATTAAACAAAAACCTTAATTAATCCCATTTGTTAGACTTTATCCCTGAAGCAAACACATAAAACGGCATCTTTGGAATACTTGGGTTAAAGATGTGTTCAAACTTATGTAGCAAGTGACATTTTAAGCAGCACAACACTTGCTAGTCTTTTGCCACTGATAACTTTATCCTTCTGGTAAGTGTTTTATTACTACATCATACAGCCAAGCCACTCATGTTTAGATCTTTTAAAGCCCCTGTTATTCATATTTTGATGTAATCTCAGTGTAGATACAATAAGGTTTTATATTTCAATCTGTCCAGCCTGTGGCTCTGGTAGACAGCGAGATGTCAATTAGCTATCATGGGCAACAAGTTTACATCTTTGTTTATCACACAAGTCGCACTGTTGGAAAAAGAGGTCACTGTCTGAGACTGAAAACCTCAGACCCCAGTTTAGTTTCACCTCTTAGAGCTCCACTTAGAAGTCACAATCCAAAGTCACTGGAAGAAATAAGAATATACCTCTCTTCTTTTTCAATCTGTCCTCCTCCAGAGAGCTAAAGTTATTTACAGAGCAGCAACGCCTGGCCTTCTGGCCGGGCAGCAGGGCAAAGCCGAAAAAAGCAGAGTGAGCCGGGATGGGAGTTGGAAGTGACATGTGCATAAAAAGAAATGGGACAAGAGACCAAGACAGATGGAGAGAAAAGGAAAGAAGAAGCCAGCTCTTGGCAAAGTTCTTTCTCTTGAGCAGAGAATCGAGGACAGCTGCCCAGGAATGCAGCTGGAATCCAAAGCCTCTGCTTAGTCCATCGGTGTCCCACAGAGCTAAACGCTACTTATACGTCCCTCCCCTGATCCCCAGTGAACAAACTTCTTCACCTCACTTTCGTTTTTTGACTCTGTGTGGGTCTTTGTGTGTCTTAGGTTATGAGGAGGTTGCCAGGATTCCCAAAGGATCAGTGTTCATCCACATACAAGAGCTCAACATCTCCCTCAACTACCTTGGTGAGACTGATACAATTAGTTTGTGTGGGCTAGAAACCCACAAAGTTAACTGGCACCGTGTGTGTTTCTTATTCTCATGTCCTCCTCCTCTGTTTATCAGTGCTGAAAAGTAAAAGTGACCAGTATTTCATCAACGGGAAACTGAGCATTGACACGCCTCGCAGGTTCCACATCGCCGGCACCACTTTCCACTACAGACGCCCCACTGACGGCCCTGAAACCCTCGAAGCTCTGGGGCCCACAAATATCACCCTTGTAGTCATGGTAAGGCCAGAAGCACAAACCGGGTTTCCCACCAGAGGGACTCCAACTATGAGGCAGAAATGTTGTATCAAAAGTTTGGATTTGGATGTGTTCACAGGTGCTGGTTAGGGAAGAGAACCCAGGGATCCACTACCGCTTTAATCCGCCCCTCAACAGGGATCCCCTCAGCAGCTTTGGCTGGCACTACACCTCCTGGTCGCGCTGCTCAGCTCTGTGTGCTGGAGGTAGTTAAAACAACACGATCTATCTGTTTTGATGCTCCTCCATTAGCAGGTGGGCTTAAAAAACAGTTACATCTGCTAAAGACTAATACGAGATGGAGAACTAGAACATCAGAGAACTAGAAATAGTGTTGTTCCAGGAGAGATTTACTGCTTTGGAAATGTCCTTCCGTTTCATATCTCGATACCAGTCATTTGAAAAGAAGAGTGGTTTGGTCGTGTGTCTTTCAGTTTAAGCTTTCTGATTTTTTTTTTGCAATAGATAGACACACTGACACGTACTTTGGCCCATGAAAATGCAGTGTAAATCTGTTGCTTGTAGCAGGGGGCTTTTCTGGGAGTCCATGTCAAAGCCAAAGGCATTTTATCAGTTCTCAGAGACTTTCAATATATCTCAAACAAACAATCTTGCTTTTCCTCTTTGGCCTTTGTAAGTTAATGATCCACGTAGCCTTACCTGATAAAAGTTTGTTTCCCTTCGGATAGATTGTTGCTCTTTACATCTTTCCCTTACCCTTGTGGGGAGAGAATGAGAGTCAACATTCAGTGGCAATTCGTGTTGACTTAGCTTTGGTTTTTTAACAGGCTTTGTGTGGAAAATAGACTATGTGATCTTTTTTTTTCTTTCCTTATTTTGTTTCTAAGGAAATTCTTATCTTACCATAAATGTTTCACTGCCACTCTTGTGAACCAGTAAGAAACGTTATGGTCAAAGTCAATGGCACTGGGATATTTTCATTGTTAAATTGTGCATTGCCCACAAAGCAGCTCTATATGTGATACCATCTGGGTCCAACATGGGGCAGGGTTGCAATCAATTCAAATTGTGCAAGTGAAGTTTAGGTCTATACAAGCTGCAGTTTGACCACAGAACTAAGAGCAATGCTATTCTGCTGGGATCTTTTCAGGTTGGTGGAGTTTTTCCATAGTTTTAATATCAGTATTACCAGACCAAGTCATATTACATTCAAAATCCACAACAGCACAACAATACTGTGTACCTTCTTATAATTTTGTTAGTTCGCAGTGTGCATTTCAACTGGATTCATTTGCTTTAGAAGTGAAGACATAGGGATGAAATTATCTTTAATCTCCCTGAAAAATCTTGGATCTATTTAGATTAGGATCACTGAAAACGGAAGCTTTTGGACAAGCCAGTAGAAATAAGGGGACGGATATTATTTCTCCTTAAATCTTGTATGTTTGTCTCGTGTTTATTCATGTGCGGTCAGGTGTGCAGACCCAGCAGGTGGTGTGCAAGCGGCAGACGGATAACTCAGTGGTCTACAATAACTTCTGTGACAAAAAGAACAGGCCGAAAGACAAGATGAGAGCCTGCAACACTGAGCCGTGCTCCCCCACGTGAGTAAACCCAGCCCCTCACTTACCATTTTATCCTGTCTTAAACCTTTTGTCTACACTCTTTATCCTCATGATATAGTCAGTTTTTGTTCATATATTTTTTATAGATGTTGATCTTCTATGCTTTAACATCACTACATGTATGTGTATGTATATATAGAATGTACATAAATTCACATATATGTGTATATATACATATAGAAATCATCATTTTCTCTCCAGTCCATGTGCAACTTTTGAGGATAATTCATGTTTTGTACATTAGTTGTTTTTTTAACTGAGCGTCACACAATGCAGATGCGGGTATTGAAATCATAAAACAGGCTTTCCCTGTTTCCAGCTGGTGGATGGGAGAGTGGTCGGAGTGCAGCCGCAGCTGTAACGGCGGCCTGCGCACTCGGGAGGTGTTATGCAAAAGGAGGATCTCTGTGACAGAAGAGAAAGTCCTGGATGACTCGGCCTGCACCCCCCCTCGCCCTTCCCTCACTGAGCCCTGCAACAACCACAGCTGTCCCCCCGAATGGCTGGCTCTGGATTGGTCCGAGGTAGACCGCAGTTTGTCATTGTGCATGTGTTTTGCATCGACTTCTGCCGTGTTGTTAGTCAACTCATTACTGATTTTGAACCAATACTTCGATTTTCTACAAAATTCCAATCAGGTGAAGCAATAGTTTCTTTTCCAGTTGAACCCAAAAAACCCAGACATCTGCCAGCAGAAAGTGAGAGTACCTTAACCATGAAGTACACAGCAGAGGAATGGAGCAGACGAGTACACTGAGCATGTTGTTTTACTCATGAACACATATTGTTACAATTGTCATGTGGGAATTCCTTACCCATTAAAATTTGACCTCTCATTTGAACAGTCAGGGGAAAAATGTAATTTGCATTGTTTCTAAACTAAAACAGTTTGACAAGTCCTTCTCCTCGTTTTCTACTTTTTCCCCCCGGAGTTAAACTTTGTTCTCACAGTGCTGGATTCTTTGTAGAATTATGTCCAGTTGATTTACAGGAACTCAGCTGGCTCTTGACTTGTCTCCTTTTCAGCTGCTGCCCTCTGCTGAGTGGATTAAGAGGATTTCTTTTTCCATGCTTGTGACCGCAGTGACCCCCTCCTGCACCCTCCCATGTACTACCTTTTCGCCTGATGTTTTCCTGTGTTTTTTCCTTTCCTTTTTCTGCCTGCAGTGTACACCCAGCTGTGGTCCCGGCTACAGGCATCGTGTGGTATTGTGTAAAAGTGGCGAGAGCAGTGATACTTTGCCCGATTCAAAATGCCCCAAACATGGCCGACCCACCTCCAGGGTGCGTTGTAATCTGCAACGCTGCCCTCCCCCTCAGTGGGTGACAGGTCCGTGGGGAGAGGTAAAATGCCAGACTCTTATTATTCTGTACTATGAACGAATGCACTGAATTATTTCAAATATATTTATTAGTATTTTCAGATTTATATTGATTTGGCGATGTAACTGTTGGTTCAGAAATGTTACATACCGTCGAAATACTTTGAACCTTCCCTTATTTCTTTTTATTCTCCTTCCAGGGAGCCAGACTTGATTTCTTTGTGTTTTTGATATTTCACCAGAAAAAGTTTTCTGATAGTCTTTCAAAGCTTTTATTTGAACATCACTACAGTCCAATTTTCAGATGACTGTGTTTTTGTTCATTAAGCCAATTAACACTAGTTTATGGATTATTACTATGATATATATAACCATTTATTACTGTATCTGTGTTTATTATGTATACATTTGTGTAGCATTGCAAACTCGCCCTGCGATAGACATAAAATTATTTGTAGATTTGACAAGATCAATCATAAAGAGTAATTCCCTAAAACCCGAGATACCATGGCAGGGAGTATGGTTTTAAGGCACTTAAACATGGGACATAAGAGGGATTTTGATAGTTTAACAAATCCAGAAAATATCTGTTACAAGACCACAGAGATGCACGTAGACATTCATTTGATACACCTACTGTTCACTGAGGCCTCAGCAGAAAGGATCTCCATTACCAAAAAAAATATTCTAAGTTAGAGAAATGGGGAGAAAAGCCTGAGGTCTGCCAGATGACACAAGAGGCGGGCTGAAAATCACAGTTAACAGGTCTGATGGAGGAATGGATCCTCTCCAGAGCCCAGACCTCAATATTATTGAAGCAGTGTTGGATTATTCTGACGGAGAATGTAGTTAAAGGCTGCCAACATCCAAATAGGAACTTTGGGATGTCCTTCAACAGGCCTGGAGAACTGTTCCTGAACACTATTTAAAGAATTTATAAATAAGTTTCTCTAAAATGGGTTCATTTTGGGTTGAAGAGTCGTGGTGGTCTTACCAAATGTTGACTTAAAAGTCAGTCATTATTGAGGCTGTTGTGTGTTTGCCCTCTTTATTGTCTTTACTTTTGTGATCGCATATAAAGAAGTGAATGGCTCAGGATCTTTGCTCAGTCGTGTATACAATGAGAAAAGCTTCACAGGTGAATAATCTGAGGCTTTTCTCTATTGCTTTATGTATTTTGCTCACAGGAATTCAGGGCAGTTACAGAAAATGTCTGGCTTTCCATTAACTTTGCAGACTTCAGGAAATTGCAGTTTTAAGCCAAGAGACAATCACATAACACATTTCTACACTTTGGTTTTTGAGTAAATTGAAACAACATGACTATAAAGTGTTACCAGGTGAACTTTAGAGGTGCTACTGTGAATATTTCTAACATTTGGAATGAGATGTATCATTTCTTGGCAAGTGTGCTAACTGGCATCACTATCGAATGAAATTGAGTGATATTACGATGATATCAATCCTCTTAATCTTGTCATAAATGAAGGGGAAAAAGTGCGTTTCCCAGTATCCAGAACTGCCTTCTCTTTCTGATCATTATATTGTTGTCATTGTGAAATGTGTTTTTGTGGTTCAGTGCTCTGCCAAGTGTGGTCTGGGTCAGGAGATGCGTTCAGTGCAGTGTCTGACGCACACCGGCCAGCCATCCAATGAGTGTCTGGAACATCAGCGGCCTGCAGCCATGCAGCAGTGCAAGAGCAAATGTGACCTCAGTCTGCCCATCAGTACAGACAACCCTGAAGGTCAGAGGGCAAATTTCACTCCTGGTAATCTTCACTATCTTGCAGTTTCACACATATCACACACATACAGTTGCATTTTTAGTGGTTCAAATGACGTTTAACTTTGAAAGTAGGAACCCCGTTATGTTGACTGTTTTTTTGGTTGCGCTTCTGATTATTCTTGTACTTTTGTATTTAAATGTATTATGTGATTTTACATTTAGTGATAACTGTATGAAGCTTTACCTGAGACCAGACATTTTCTCACGCCTAGCTGTAGACTGATATGATACCCAGCATGATAAATCAGAATGTTGTTTACGTTTTGGGCATATCAACAAAGGAAAGTATAGAAAAAATCAAACTCTAAGATTCTAACACTATTAGGATTGAAAGTATTACAAATTCTACCAGCCATAATTATTTTCACTTTTTATGACCAGAGGCCCACAATTAGATGAATGAAAAATGCAGATTGCTAGACGTGAAATCATTTTAGTATTTGTTTTATCAAGTAATCGCAGCTGTTGTCCAATGACTAAGAAGGTTTTACGGATTTATAAAGCATCACTCACTGCCACGAATTTTACATGATTATTTTTCAGATGTGTAGTGTAATAGACCTCATGTACAATTTCAAGTTAACAGCAGAGTTTATTAATCCTTTGACTGTAGTTTGGATCGGAGGCTTATATGATAGTGTATTGTCATAGACAGGTTAATATTAAAGTTTAATCAATTCTTTTTTCAATTTCAGTCTTGAATGGCAACTAAAAAGGTTACGAAAGAGTTAAGAGTTAACTTTTAAAAACAGGTCAAATTGACACAAAGTGACTCAAAATCTCCTATATGTTATTGCACGGACTAAGTGTAACACATTAATGGGGGTGTAACTGTCTGGGTCTGTCCCCTCTGCAGAGTGTAAAGATGTGAACACTGTGGCCTACTGCCCCCTGGTGCTCAGGTTCAAGTTCTGCAGCCGGCCATATTTCAGACAAATGTGCTGCAAGACCTGCCAGGGCCACTGACGCCACGAAACTCCCAGCAGCCACCCGGGGGTCCTGTTCTCCGGCAGAGGAGACCTGAGCACGCTGAGCCTCAGAACAGTGTTTCCGTCAGGAGGAGAGCGTGGGACCCGGCGGGGACGCTGTCACACTGACGCCTGGTCCTGCAGCTGGCCAGAGGGACCTTTTGTCTTCACAGAGAATCCAGAGCATACATCTCTGAGGCGAAGCAGTATGAGCTGAGTTTAAACATTCCACTGGAGGGGTCGACGGGGTGGGAGGGGGTGCTGAAACCTGGAGAGGCAGAGAGAGGAAGGTGAATACTCTCTCCGTGTCTCTAAACTTTCCTTTTTTTAATTTCCTTTTTTTTTTATTTTGGTGCTACTTTGGTACACTTTAGCCTCGTCGCAGTTCTCAAAAGTTTTTACTTGAGTGAACAGAGAAGATTAGCCTGATCTCCTAAACTTTGTTTGTTAGCAGGTCATTTTTTATTATGAGTTTTCAAAATCCACAAGATAATGCTATTCTAGATATCGTTCCCCACAAAAAGGAAAATCTTCTATTACAACATGACAGATGTGTTTTATGTTATCAGATAGTTGTTACTTGACCACATTGCTTTATGTTATTGCTTTGTTGCGTATCAGTGTATTCATCAAGTCCTGGCCGTTACTCAGTTGTATGAGCAGAGTTTGATTTGCACGAGGGTCTGCAGTCAAAGACTTTTGTTTTCAACGTTTGCTGTCGTGCTCGATGTCTCTGTGGATGTTCTTAACGTATGAGAGCAGCGAACCTGCCGTGGTCTTGCCATTTCAGATCAAAACACCTCTAGAGTATAACACTGCTTCATGCTGCACAGAGCCTTCAGTATTGCGAGCGAAATTCACGCTTAGTCACCAGGATATTTTCAGATTTAAGGATATGAGTTTTTGCGTGGGCTGCCGCTTGTTTGTAAATTCTTCCGAAAGGAACGTGTTGTCATCAGAAAATCCCTCATTGCAGCCTTGCTGGTATATTATTTCAACCATATGTTTAATGGTGTCCGTAATGTGTGCTTCAAATGGAAATTCAGAGCACAGCGAGCAACAGTGAAGACCTCTCGACTGCATTACTTTCAATATTTTATAGCGCAACTGCTCATCTGAGGAGAGATTTACACCTGTGAAATACTAAGTTACATTCATGGCATACATATCATATACAGTTACATGTACAGCTTCCTCAACATAATATGCAAGCAAGTAATTCACGCTTAGAAACTATAAAACTTCTTCAACCTTTTCCTTCATTTTCAAAATTCCCTTCAATTAAACACCAGTCTTCACTCTCCTAAATAAAATTGTCTTGCACTGAGCTGCTTGGAATATACGACCCCAAAATCAGAAAGGCTTGTTATGCGTGAAGGCTAAAAGACATTTCTAGGAGCAGATGTCTGCAGCTCACAGAATTGATATCCAATACAGAATTGATATGTTAATTGATATCCAAGAGCAACATTTGCTCTTTTAAAGTCATATTTGTATCCAAAGACATCCATTAATTTTTTAACACAAACGCTAAACCACGGTGATCATCTGTGGTCAGTTCTGAATAGTTACCCTTCACAAATGCTATGTTTTAGCTCAGTTAATGCTCAATGTTTCGTGTTGTGAGATTACAAGGTGATGAAATAAAAACTGTCCTCACTTTTTAAGGAATATTTTACAGGCATGAACTGCAGAAAACAAAGTATATAAGTAAATTAGACAAAGCTGCCAAGAAAAAAATAAAAACTTCACACAGCTTCCTTTCTTTTCCTCCCCATTCCGGCAATTCTCTTTTTTCTGATTGGGTCTGTTTCAGCAAAAGATAATCATAATAATACCTCTAGTGTAGTTGTCTTGGTAGCCCTTAAAAACAACATACTGAAAATACTGTAGTCCTAGTGGTTAAAGACCAAGAACATATTATACAGTCCATGTTCAGTAGAGGTCAGTTCAAACAACTTATTAGTCTAACAAGGGGAAAACAGCACACATTCTGTGTAGACTGTATGACGGGCCCATTGACATCTTTTCTGCTATTATGTAATAACAGATTGTGTACAAATCAGCCAAAGAGGCTTGTATTCACTGACGTCTGTATCCCTTGTCATCGTTGCCAAATCATCCTGATGTCTCATGTCTGACCAAGATGGCCACATGGGAATGCGTCATTTTTATGCCGCGTCTTTATTAGGTAAATGAGGAAGCATCCCGCAGTCATGGAGAAACATCTATGGGAATATGTGGCTCTCTGAGTCTGCGTGCTGTAGCTGCAGGCGCCCTCTATGAGCTGCTGTGTGCTGGAGCAAAAAAAAAAACTATGAGATCAATGGGCGGATCAGAGCAGTACATTTCCGGCCGGACAATCAAACAAAGACTCAATATCAACATAGATATGGGTGAAATTTGTGGGTTCAACTCCACAAATAACATTTTTTTCTCTGTTTTTTTGGCATCTTGCATGTTATTTCATACATACTTGCAGTGAAATATATTATCTCAAGAAACCATAATATGAAAAACCACCAGCAGTTTTTAAAACGTACACGAGTTGCTTCCACTGTGAATCACATCAGCCTTTTTATAGACCAGGATCCGAAAGTGTGGCTCAAAATGTTGCAAAAATGTCATCTGTCCTGAATACTCTGATCATGTTACATATTTTTAGATACGCTGTTTCAGCTTTTTTTTTTTTGGCCATCCTGTAGAGAACCATTATAGAAGTGTTGCTCAATACTTACTTATAGGTCAGTCATCTAGTCTGGCGGCATCGCGGTGACATCCACCGAGCTCTGAAGAATTCTGTGGCTTTACTGTGATCAGCTCTGGATGCAGCACGGTGTAACAGTAAATGTCCCATCATCTCTCTGTGAGGAGACAGAGACCGTGTGCCTTTGTGGGATTTTTGCTGCAATGTTGTTCTTTTTTTCTTCATGGTGCTTTGGTTTTGAATGGTGCTATTAGTTTTTTGTTGTTTTTTTTAGTCATAAGTCCGACAATTGCTAAAGTGTTTCGAGCCTCTGCTAATACCCGTCTGTAGGGCGGGCCTGAGGTGTACATGTGCAGCTCCTTAAGAGAGTGTTAACCGCGAAGGACCCTTTTTTTAAATTGATGAGTTAATTTATTAATCATATATACCATTAGCATTGATTACGTTTCAAAAAGTACACCTCAAGATTTCAAAACATTGTCTTGCTTTTGAGTACACAAAAAAGTACATTTGAGGTAACCAGTTTATGTATGAATTCCCTATAATCAAATGTCCAGTAATCATCCATGTGAAGCACCAAAACATGATGTACATTTATGGTTTGTATATTCAGTTCCATGCCAGTGTACAGTTAACTCAAGCCTGTCAGTTTGTGTACTGGAGAGACAAAAATACCTTCTGTAAAAGAAATTTTAAAGGTAAAACCTGATTGAGATCTTATTTTACACCTGGAGCTAACATGTCTGTGCGTGTGCAGGGGCCTGGTTAAGTTAGGAGGCCTTCAGTATTCACAATGTGCTCACATTACATGGATTTCATACATGTAAAAACACCTACATTAATAGTTAGGGGGAAATGATGACATAGAGGCTGTTTTTGTGAGGAATAGCCATCTTCTGGAAAGGATGGCTTAATGTGTTCAGCTAATCTGGAGAAGTTATCCAGACATGTTAAGACTGGGTGTGAATTGGGTATCCTCTGTATCTGGAATTTTTTTTCTATGTATTTAACAGTGCTGGGAATGAGGCTTCAGTCTGAGCCGCCTCACCTGGTTAAAAAGGAGGGACAGTATCAGTTATTCAGTTTTTCATTTGCTAATTAATTGTACTGTATATTGTTCTATACTAGGAGATTACTTTGTCCCCAATGTACATCTCTTCAAAAGTAAATATTAAAATGATTAAACATGATGCATTGCTGATTTTGAGACCCAATATTTGATTTGTTTTCTGTCCACAATTCCCTGAATCACTTCAATTTCTTGATTTATGTACTCGAAGATGTACCCCTTTCCAGTTGGAGGTGTAAGGCTTGCGTAATAGTGCTGTATTTTGGGATTTGACTGCTTTCATGGAAAATTTTAAGCACAGACTTCTTCCCTTTTTCCTGAATCAGTCATCAGTGAAATTAACCCTAAAGAAAAAGCTGACCCAGAGATACATTTTTTTCCGTATGACGTCTATAAAAGCAACTTTTCAAAAGTAGACATAGTCTTGCCATCACTATGTTGATTTTCATTTACAAATCTATTCATATTTAGTTTTGTTTATTCACTCAATGTAAAGTAAACTGGAACAATCTCCCTCCTCAAACCTAATCGGTCAGCTCTGGTGCTGTGAATCGGTTTAAAGCTTTTCACTATTATGATAAAGTACTAACCCAGATCCACCTGGGCCTAAAGATCTGTGTGGTATTGGATTCCTTGCTAGAGTGAACAAAACAAAGACACAGAGATCCAAAACCTTAGATACTCTGCCTAAAAAGAAATGCAAAGTATGTATTAATCTAAATAAGAAACACAGAGATCCAAAACTTCAAAAACAGGAAACACGTTACAAAATGCGCAGACAAATCAGTGTTTTCCAAAACCAGACGTTTAAATGAGTCATTTGTGTGACGAACTGACATTTGTGTCAGATGTCAAACTCAATATTGTAAAAAAAAAATACAAGACCAAAATGCCCCCAAACATTCAACTATGATGACTTCTGTCCTCTGTGAAAGAGCTTTAAAAAATCAAAATCAAACAAAGCTAAAAAAAACAAAAAAACCCACACACCATTCTACGCCTCTGTGAACACACACACACACACTGCTATGCGCTCTTCCTGAACTTGATGGTTATTTTGGGCGTTGGAAGAAGCACCTTTCTCACAGCACAAACACAAGTGAGGCGACCACAGTCTGGGTGGAGCCAGCACCTTACAACTGAAACACCCATCATTTCGCAAGATGCTGAAGATAATCATCCCTTTGCTGCCGTTGTTGCCATCAACACTCACCCTCTGCGAGGCACAAGAACTGGACTGACTAACTGTGGTTCAAAGCTGAGAACGCAGCTGTTGAAACACTGTTTTTGGTCATTGCTAAATCCTGCGCTCTGCTTGATGACTCTGCGCATGAGAGAAATACTGATGTAGCTTCTCGTTTTTGCGGGGGGGATATGTGCACCACCATGTGTGTGCTGTTCAAACAGTTCTTGTTTCACACACTGTGGCTGTATGAGGAAGTAGGTTTTGAATGTTGCGCTAGATGTCTTGTAGCTTGGTGACTGCTGTTGGATTCGACTGTCCCCCCTGCGTGATGGCAGCACTGTGAAGAGATCAAAATTTGGATTTTAGCAGCTGACACAGAGACATACACTTTCTGCACCACGGGAGGAGAGGTCCACCAGAACAATGGTAAAGTAACCCATTTTGATCATCTCTCCGATGACTTTCAAATGCTTGGATCTTGATGATATGCTGGCAGATATCATGTGGGTTTGGTCTGTTTAATGGTTTTAAATGTCACGGTAGCTTCCAATGAACATTTCATGTCAGAAACTTCGTAGACACAAGAGAAAGAAGGGCTTTCGGGGCTTTAAAGTAGGCTTTCACATGATAAAGGATTATAAACTGAATCAAATTTACTTTCTTGGTTACAGCATAGTGGGGTATCTCTCTTAAGAAAAGGCATGTTCATCTAGAGAAGATAAAATGGATCAAATATTCAAACTAATTTGAACAGAGTGAAGCCAGGAAATGCAGATTCACAGTCCCTAGAGGAAAATATGAGAAGAGTGGTGATTCTAACAAAGGAAGAATAAACCCACTGTGATATCAGATTGAGTATATATTCCTCGGCAGTGCTATCTCACACTTTTTTGTCGACCTAGAGACAAAAAAGGAAAGCAGCAGGCGGCTGCAGGAAGAGAGCCGGTAGCATGTATAAAGTTGAGGGTTTCACAAGAGGCAGCAATGAGGTGTGAGAGGAGGAAGTGGACTACAGGAGAGGCCTGCAGTTTCTGTCACAACATTTCCTCCTCACATTAAAAAAGCCCCCCATACATTTAGAATAACACAGTCTTATATGGTCCAGTAGCCACATGCTGACCGGCTCTATTTAAGCCACACAGACAGGTAGTTTTCCATAAGGGTTATATTCCAAACGTGGAGGTAAACTTTTCCCTCTTGAACTTTTTATTGTCCTTTTATGACTACATCAATCATCAATGGCCTATAAACACTTTTTTATATTACTGACACAATAAAGGAGGAAGGGCAAAGGAGGGTGATAAGTCTCTCAGGGGATACTCTTGTTATATCTGAGCAAGAATTTAGAGACTTCCGGTTTGATGAGACGTTTATATCTCAGCTGATAACTGCTTTCAAAACCGCAATAGAACAGGTGCTTCGCAGTGTTAAGGGTTCTTAGCTTAATAAACAGTTGCAAATTGAATTCATCATCATATTCACTTCTGATCAGTGTATGAACAGATCAATGTTTCTCAGTTTACTCTGGTCTCACTCATGTTTTTGTTTTTTTTCAGATTCTTGTAAAATTAGATGTGATTTAGGTGCTTCAAAAATCTGAAAGAAAATGCAATTAGGAAAACAGGGAAAAGTTTGGTGCGTGTATCACCCAGTGAAAAAACGTCACTGTCATACATTAGAAATTTGTATCACCCTGAACTTCTCGAATTGCACAAATGACTAAAATCAAACAATGACAGAAATCTTCTGTCGACAATGATGACATGCAGGGCTGAAAAAATACTTCCTCCAGAAATCTGACACTAAAAGAGAAACTTTTAAGATAAAAAAAAAAATTATTATAGGGTGTTTATACCTGTAGTGTACTCAGATAGGTGAGCATTAACAACAGCAGATGTTGTGTGGTGAAAGGGACTACAAATTGTGTCCAAATTGTGAAAAAAATGCAATCTAACAACCTCAAAAACGTCATCATGGTGTGTTCGCATGCTTTGTTACACTGACTTTAGACGGAAGACACAAACATACCAGTTACTGTAAACAATCATTACTGGCCACGTCTGTCAAAAATAGACTTGAACTGACTCTCTATTACAAAAAAAACAACAGGGTCCAGCTGTCATAGGAAATAATTTAGAGTTCACACCAGCACATGAAAACATAATAAACAATCATCTTCCCACGTGCATTGAAAATGGGAACAGAGTAACAAGAAATAGAGGCAGCCTTTTAATTTGATGGTGGTGTGATGACCTAACAGCAAGATGGTCCCCAGTGGGGCCTTTCTGTGTGGAGTCTGTACGTTCTCCCATGCCTCCTCCCACAGTCCAAAAATCGATATGTTAGGTTCATTTGTGGCTCCGATGGGAAATGTTGAATGATCTGAAAAGTTAGGCAGAATGTGGTATGTTTATTAGAAAACCAATGGCACGGAGCTGGAGGCTTTATTAGAAGATTGCTAGTGAGGGATGATTTTTGCTGCTGAGTAGCTCGGATTCAGGTATCAATTATGCTCAGCAGAATACTTCGCTGAAATATCTATAATGATACAAGTTTGATGCAGCCTTTGTCATGTGATGCTCACTGCAACGAGTTTCTACCTATGAGTCTGGAAATGTCTGTCGTAAAATAGACCACAGCCCAACCACTTTGCCAAAGAGAAACCCTGTAAGACAGCACACATCAAACAGATCTACTTCAGTCAGAAAAACCTGGCTTCCCCCCAGGAGTCTTTAAGAATGAGACAGCAGAAGTTGAGCAGCATTTCCAGAAAACCTTTATTGAAACAAAATTTCGTTTCAAAACACAGCAGACATTAAAGTAAAGACTTACTGCTGCTTTTTTTCTGTGTCAACGAGTGTCACCAATCCTGAAATACTTTAAAAGGAAACCTCTCTATTATGTCCAAGTTTGAAAGTGAGTTCATCACAGCGACTGGTTGCCTGGCAGCCAACCCCAGCTTCCTGTAACAACAAACCACATTGGGTTATGTTCTCAAAAATGCCCCAAATGATGCCCCTCATTTACTGCCTATATGCTTAATTCGTCCTCCATGTTTAGCCACCAGTGTTCAGGGATTAACGTGTCCTTTTATTTTGCTTCTGGGGTTTCTTTAAATACCCCCACTTTGTTCTTTCTTTACACGCTCTGCTTCTTGCATGATTGCTCTGTCTTCGGCCAACGTGTCCGTTTTTCTTTAATAATGTGACCGTTTCTGTGAGGGCAGATTCATCACCATATATCAGGCATTGTAAACTGAATGGATGCTTCTGACAACAACACTTTAAATTATTAGTTTGCACATCACTTAATAACATAGGACCAGAATACCTCACAGTTCTTCCTGTAGAATATAAATCGAGGAGAGCTCTGCTGTGTTTACGTAGCTGTCAGCAAGTTGAACGATGAATTAGGACCAAACGGTATAAAACCTTTTGCTGGTCTGCTGTACGGCAATGGTATGAACTGTCTCTTTATATTAAACGTGCCCCACCTCGGGACACATCTAAAGTTAAAACCTTACTGTTTCCCTATGCCTTTCTTTGGTTGAATTTGACTGCAATGCACTTTTTTTTTACCCTTTTTGTGTCCTGTCACACAGTCTAATTGTTGTTTTAATTCTTTTCATCCATTTTTTTCTCTTAATGCCTTTCTCTTAAAGTCACCGTTGTGTTTAAAATGCGTTATACATATAAACTGGACTCACATGTTTAGAAATAATGCACTGCTTTACTCATGTCACAAAACTTTTTTCCCATTTCTTTTATGTATGAATATTTTAAATTGGTTTATAGAATGCACCCTCTGCGAATAACTATGAGATGTTAAGAAAAGAAAAATTCTTCAACAGCATGAAATGCTGTATTTTCACAAAGGGGACCAAAAAAATGTAAAATTAGTACACTATTCGAGCTGCAAAATGATGTATATGTAGAGTCATGTTTAATTTAGTCAAGATTAATGTTTTACATTGATCAGCTTCTTCCCAACAAGGATTTAATTCAACTTTAGTTAAAGGCTGGTTTCATATATTGTAAATGCTGCTAAAAAAAACAACAACAACAAAGTACCACTGTTCGATATGACCATGTTACAGTCTCTGCTCAGATATATAAGTTTTCATATGAGGATGGGCAGCATCTAGAAACAAAGACAGAGCGACAGGTTTTTCTTTTCTGAGTCAGGAAACATCACATTTTCTACATTAAATATAATGGTATTCTCTGAGATGGTTCTTTGCATTTTCTCTTTGTGTGTTGTGTGTTCTAGGCGAAGTACCACTGGCAGAGTCAGAATGTGAAGCAAAGCGGAGTGGACGACATGGTCCTGCTGTCCAAAATAAGCGAGGATGCCATTGTGGAAAATCTGAAGAAGAGATATATGGACGACTACATCTTTGTATCCTACAAGCAGTCAGTCAGACTATTGTTGTTTTACATTGTAGCCAGATGTGAAATGTCTGCCAACATTGTTGGGGAACAAACAGAGGAAAACATCTTTGAGATCTTCATGAACATTTGTGGACATAATACAACATATATACAACATATAACTTTAAAAAAATGAAAATGGCACCATGATTCAGGAACATTTCTTCTCATCGCATAGACTGTTTTCATGCATCTCTTCCTCCAAACTCATAGATTTGCTTGCAAAAATGGACACCAAAACCAATAACCCACTCTTCCTCCTTTGGTTCAACTGCATGACTCAACATCTCACTTCTGTCTTCTTAGAAACACTTATTGAATTCGCGTTTAGGACGCAAAAGCAAACTGTGGCGTATTTACATATAAGCACATAAAAGTTTACTGTAACCACGATCCTTTTGCTTTTATCAGCACACTAATGAAAATCATTCAATCAACAAGCTCTGACAATGAAAAACATTTGACTGAAGTTCTATTTGAGTGTTTTGAGAAATCAGGAAGCATTTTGAGCGTTTAAACCTTATCATGGTCATGTTTGTAATATGCATTTCCTGAAGCTATAAGGTCACAATCGAAGAATAACCTCAGTGTTTCCCCCACCAGCAGGCTGGCACCATTGCGCTGTTGGTTGAGACCAGAGTCACGCCACCCCTGTGTGTTATAACCAAAAAAAAACTATTGACTGTCAGATTAAAATTCTCTGAATCTGAATGAAGTTAAATTGAATATATCAAGAATTTGATTTGTCTTAAAGTAATCAATAAATAAGGACAATCATCACGTAAAAACTATTGAGAATAAGATCCCATTAAGCATCGAAGTAAAGCCGCTGTAGCTTGATTCAGCACCCAAACACAAAAGGAAGACTCCATATGATCCCTCAAAATGTGTAAACTGAATGAGCGGACAAATGACATACAAAATAGAACTTTGGACAAGAACTTTTTCTAAAATAATAATATTAATTCAGCGTACAAAAATACTAAAAAGAATAATTAAAGTTGAAAACATTGTTATAAATCACAAAGAAAAAAAAAATCTAATTCTCACAAGTAATGAAGGTGAGAAACCCAAAGAGGGAAACATGCAATTTGTTACAAAAGACAGCAAAACACGCAATAATATAACTATCCATACAACAATAAGGGAGATAACGAGTAAAGGAAAAAAACAGACAGATATTAGCCCCACAACCCTCCTCCAGGTCCACAAGGCCCACTCTGAGAGGTCCTGATATAGGGCAACAAATATAACAATCATCATCAGATCAAATGAAAATCTCTTTGGAAAAATATCACACAAATGTTGAAATAATCATCACAAGCTAAGCCTCAACTGCAACAACAAAGGCACCACAGAAAGAAAACATCTCACTCTCCAACTAAATCATCTCTAAAACACTGGATGAGACAGAGAAGACTGTTTAGAGGAGGCATCAAACACAATGAAATGCAATTTTGAGACAGAAGATATTACCAAAATCCAGAGGATATCATGAGAGCAGCACGGCATGTTGTCCACAGAGCACTGAGGCCCTTGACCTCTTCTAATGTAAGCTGCTGTGTTTTCCTACATTTTCCAAGTTGATTTGAACACCTGGCCTAAAATGAACATTTTTAATGACTAAAAGTGGGAAAACAAAGATGGCCTGAAAACGAGAACCCACAATGGTCCGACGTCACGACATTGCCATTTTCCCTGTTAAACCTTAATTTTGTAAATTCATCAAAGCTCACCAGCTCAAAAAACAAATCAAGTCTATGAGGTGAATGAATTGACTGAATTTTCACAATATCCGTATGCTATCCTTAACTACTTCCCTCAGACTTATATCGGCCCTGTCCTTATTTCAGTTAACCCGTTCAAACAGATGCCCTATTTCACTGACAGAGAGATTGAGCTATACCAAGGGGCTGTGAGTTCCTCTCGAAACTCTCTGCGAAGTTGTGGTGTTTGTGGTACAGCGGCTCTTCCGGCCACTGTACTCACTATCCTTTTTTTACATTTTTTTTTGTATAATTGATGTACCTCTGTTCACAGGCCCAGTATGAGAATCCTCCTCATATCTACGCTTTGACCGATAACATGTACAGAAACATGATGATTGAGGGAGAGAATCAGTGTGTTATCATCAGGTGATCAGAACATTCTGCCTTCATTGCTACTTTTTCCCCGCTATCATACTCATGTGTGTGTTTGCTTCGTGTGTGGTGTCGATGATGTCGACTTCTGCTTTGTTGTGTGCTGTTTTTTACATTTTTATCCCATTGCGTCAGTGGTGAGAGTGGTGCAGGGAAGACCGTGGCTGCCAAATACATCATGGGTTACATTTCTAAAGTATCCGGAGGTGGATCAAAAGTGCAGGTACAGATGGCGATTGACAACCCAGCTGCATATCTGTTCAAAATAACCTTTCGTGTAGGTGTTTTTTAGTCTGATTATTTGTAACCATGTCTTTTGCAGCATGTGAAAGACATCATCCTACAGTCAAATCCTCTGCTGGAAGCTTTTGGTAATGCCAAGACTGTCCGCAACAACAACTCTAGTCGTTTTGTAAGTAAGCTCTTTTCTTGAGAACACACTGTGGATGAAACATGACCTACCAGACCTTTCCAATAATGAAGCAAAAACTGCCTAAACCTCATTTATTTGATTAAATGCTCTCATCTAAAGATCATGAGCTTATTAATTAAGTTTATTAACTAAAAGTAATAGTAATAGACACAACATGTATCATGATAATGTGCTACTAAAACTTTGACATATTAGCCCCTTGTCTCAAGAAGAAAAGCACTGTTCTCTGCATCTAATGACATAAATATGTTCATTATCAAAACTTCAAGACAAGAAAATGAATCTCAGCATCAAAATGACTTGCATATTTAACATGTACAGTTTCAAAGAAGTTTAGTTCTAGATTTATATTCATCTGCATTTTTAACATATCTGTTTTGACATGTTTTAAATATTTTATCCTAATGACTAATTTTAATGAAAATGAAATTCAGCATGTAGATTTCTAATGCACAACAATGGGTGTCTGGCCATTTAAACACAATTTGAATAATTTAACCAAAAACTGTAAAGGTGAAGATTGAAAAGAAGTATGCACACATGAATGTGCCCAAGCATGCAAGAGTTATTTAGAAATCAAGTGGGTCATTAGCTGCGCTGGTGCAATGTACCACATAAAATAGAGCTAGTTCCTGTGCTGATGCATGCAGTTTTTAAGGCACTTCTGCTCCAGACATTTCATTAGTGAGGTTCTGAAACACTCATTTCACACCAATGAACCACATCAACTTTTACATCTGCAGTTTTGCCACAGCACACCCCTCCTTTGTCGTTGCGCCCAAGGTCTTGTTCACAGACCACTCCAGAGACAGAGTTTGCAACTCGTTTATTTTCTCACTGATACGGATCAAGCAAAGTTGACGTTGCTTATTTAAGAAAATGCTTCTCTGTTTGAGCACTGCATGAGTGCACACTATGGGTGGTTTCTTCTGCTTTTTCTTGTATTGTGAACTTTGTTGCCCTAACCAGATTTGTGAAATTCGTGTGCTCATAGACCTGTTTGTCATGGCCTAAGAGTCAACTTTGATTGTGCAATTACCAGGGAAAATACTTCGAGATTCAGTTCAGCAGAGGAGGAGAGCCAGACGGTGGCAAGATTTCAAACTTCCTGCTGGAGAAATCGAGGGTCGTGAGCCAGAATGAGAACGAGAGGAACTTCCACATTTACTATCAGGTCAGAAGCAAAACACCATCAGAAATCAAGAGAGCTTCATGCATGAAAAGGCACCGTAGAGAAAAGGTTGAAAGTGTGCGAGTCATCTCCAACCTGCACTGTTGCCCCCCAGCTGATAGAGGGTGCCAACGCCCAGCAGAAAGAGGGCCTGGGCATCATGACCCCAGACTACTACTACTACCTCAACCAGTCGGGGACCTACAAAGTGGATGGGACTAACGACTGCAAAGACTTCCAAGAGACTATGGTAATTACTGTGTAAAAGTCCAGTGGTTCTATGTGGCCATTCATTTACATTTGACCTCTCTAACACATGGCTATTATGACTTGTATGTGAGGTCTTTAAATGATACTTACAATTGAGGCTGATGGCCATTAATTGTCTTGCCAATTTTAGATTCAGTTTGTTGGTTGTTGTTAGTTGACATCGGTTTTGTGCTCTATTGTGCGCTCATGTTGTGGTTTCCAGGAAGCCATGCAGGTAATTGGGATCCCAGGTGACATTCAGGCTCAGGTGCTGCAGATCATTGCAGGTATCCTCCACCTGGGAAACATCAGCTTCATAGAGGCAGGAAATTACGGGCAGGTGGAAAGCACAGACTGTGAGTGAAACACAGACTCACACAAAGCGACCACACATATATTCGCTCTCTACATGCATGGATAGATTATTTTCTAGAATATGAGCAAACTAGAGCTCATCTGGACAAAAGCAACTCCAAGGCAGACTGTCAGTCTATTGATTAGCTGATTAACTGCACCCATCTGAATGACCTTGTTTATCTGCTCTTGTTTGCTGCCTCGGGGATACATTGCTCAAAATATAATTAGTATTATATAATTAGTATTTCCATTCAATTTAGCAATCAAAGTTTTATTACAGTTGTTTCAGTCTTTGCATTAAGCCACATACACAGTGGAATGATACAATTTCAGATACTCTATTTTCTCACAACACGACAGAGTCTAAATGAATTGTTTTTTAACCAAATTTGCAATAGTGCTTGCCTTCCCTGCCTATCTACTGGGAATTGACCCAAACCGCCTTCAGGACAAGCTGACTAGCCGGAAGATGGATTCAAAGTGGGGAGGGAAGTCTGAGTCCATCAATGTGACCCTGAATCAGGAGCAGGCCACCTACACTCGCGATGCTCTGGCCAAAGCACTTTATGCCCGTCTCTTTGACTACCTGGTCGAGGTACCCATTTTTTTTCCGAACACAGTCGAAACCTAAACAATTCAAGTTTACTGGAGGATTTATTCATACACGTTTCTTTGGAAGACATCTGTTACTTGTCTCTCACCTTAGGCCATCAATAAAGCCATCCAAAAACCTCATGAGGAGTTCAGCATCGGGGTCCTTGACATTTATGGCTTTGAGATTTTCAAGGTTAGTGCTCTTACAACTTACAGATACCTAAAATTTACAGGCAGACAATAAAATTTGATATTTTACAGAAGGTACAGGACAGCAGGGTTTACTTGGCAAACATTTGACATTCAGTGAAATGTATTTTTCCTCCGCAGAAAAACGGATTTGAACAGTTTTGTATAAACTTTGTAAATGAGAAGCTTCAACAGATCTTCATTGAACTCACTTTAAAGGCCGAGCAGGTAACCTTAGAGCCTTTATTGCTTTTGCTTGTCTTTTTAATTGTTCTCCATTGTTTTGAACATCTCCACTTTGATCAATGAAAAAGATAAAGAACAAACTTAAATCTGAACATGGTTTATTTGTATTTCCTTGAAAACTCTTCTCTCTCAGGAAGAGTATGTGCAGGAAGGCATCAAGTGGACACCCATTGAGTACTTTAACAACAAGATAGTGTGTGATCTCATTGAAAATAAACTGGTAAGCTCACAAGAGGATTGGAAACCATAACCCTTTTGTCAACCTTAATTTCAAATGATGACTTTTTGCCGTGTGAATCTGGAGTGTCTGCTGTGACCTGTTCTATTAAACATTCTCACAACCATGTTCCCTTCTCGCAGAACCCTCCTGGCATTATGAGCGTACTGGACGATGTGTGTGCCACCATGCACGCCAAAGGAGAGGGTGCAGATGGCACTCTGCTGCAGAAACTGCAGGCTGCAGTGGGAACACATGAACATTTCAACAGCTGGAACTCTGGCTTTGTCGTGCATCACTATGCTGGGAAGGTAGGAACTTAATGTCGATTGAAACTGACCCACCCCAAGCAGGGAAAATAGGTTTGGCTTTTTAGCAACGTGAGTTGGAGAACTGCCACTTTGCATGTGTGAAAGAGGTGCAGATCACACCAAAAATAATGCTAACCTTTGTCCTGTTGATGTAATTTGCATAGCAGTTTTAATACTCAATGCTGTCTCAGGTGTCGTATGATATCAACGGCTTCTGCGAGAGAAATCGAGACGTGCTCTTTCCTGACCTCATTGAGCTCATGCAAAGCAGTGAATTGTGAGTGTCTTTTCACCAAGAAATGTCTTTCTTTTGCACAATCTTGTTGAAAGGAAAAAAAACATTGAAAAAAAAATGTTTTCCCAGTGATTTCATCCGTAGCCTGTTCCCTGAAAATCTCAACACAGACAAGAAAGGTCGGCCGACCACAGCGAGCTCCAAGATCAAGGTGAGAATTTACCTCCTAAACTAGACCCAACACCTTAAAGAGAAAAGGGTGTGTTTTGAATTGTAACAGCACAGTAATGCATCTAACAGAGACAAGCCAACGACCTGGTGAACACACTCATGAAGTGCACTCCCCACTATATCCGCTGTATCAAGCCCAACGAGACAAAAAGACCAAAAGATTGGGAAGAGAGCAGGTGTGCAAGCTCCCCCTCACACAAATTAATACAGGAAAACACACAGCGGGAAGGTCTTTATTAAATGCGAGAAACACGCTTGTTCCCAGGGTTAAACATCAAGTTGAATACCTCGGGCTGCGGGAAAACATTCGTGTGCGCAGGGCTGGATTTGCATACCGCAGAGTCTTCAATAAGTTTCTGATGAGGTCAGTTTGAGCATGCACGTTACTGAGCACTGCAGGACTTATGTGAATTAGTCCTGAAAGAACATCATCGCTCACAAATTCCCTATGTGTGGTGTTTTGGGTTTGTTGAACCCAGGTATGCCATTCTGACAACTGAAACATGGCCATGCTGGAGGGGCCCAGAACAGCAAGGGGTGCTTCATCTCCTCCGCTCCGTCAACATGGACAATGATCAGTACCAGATGGGACGCTCGAAGATCTTCGTCAAAAACCCAGAATCGGTATGGAGCTCTTTATTATTTCACCCTTGGCTGAATAAGACTTTTTAATTGTCCAACTTACTTAAACTTGTACTGTAATTAAAAATTAAACTACATATTTAGTTTAACCTAAATATGTAAATTTTTTAACTGAAAAAAGTTAACTGTCTGGGAAAAATTTCAACAGAAATTTTTGGTTGGTCAAAACGCGTTCTTACTGTGCAGTGATAATGTAGATAGTTGTTGAACTGAGGGAAATCAGCACTTTGTTCCATAAAATCAGTGCAATTGTCTTTACTTTTAAGATTGAGTGAAAACAGCTCAAAACTTTGGCTTTTGTAGAATAGCAGAGAATAGATTAGAGAGCTTTCGTTATCACAGTAAAACAAGCCATGCTGCGAAACAGAACGACATCATTTGGCTGTTTAATCCTTACATAAGTCCTAACATAAACAGGAAACCAAGCAATAACGTATAACACAATAAAGCACGGCAATATTTACTGTGGATGAATGTGTTGCATGTGTATCACAGCATGTAACTTGTTAGGCTGCATTGTTATCAATGCCGTTTTCACACTTGGGGATTATCTTTAAATCAGGTCTTACTCTCAAAAACTCTGTGGAGAAAATTCTGAAGACTCACAGTTGTCTTAGTTGGTCATGCACTGCTTAAACATTAGTATCTTAATTTTGTCACAGAAACTATGATGATTGATCATTTATAGAATTTTTCATAGAATTTGTACACAGCTTGTTCTAAGAGCTTGTAAGGACCTGACGATGACTTCATGTTGCACTGCAAACTATCAATTTGATATCATTACTACATTTAGCAAGGCATACATTAATATATACAAATTTGCATTGCATACTGCAAGCTGAAAAGCTAGTCACCTTTTGACCAGAAAGGGAACAAATAGAAACAAGTAATATCGTAATGAAAAATGAAGTGTTTATTTCTCCCGCATGCTGTATTGTCCTCAGCTGTTTCTACTTGAGGAGATGAGGGAGAGAAAGTTTGACACCTATTCCAGGATCATCCAAAAGGCCTGGAGACGATTCATTGCCCGAAAGAAATATGAACAGATGAGAGAAGAGGGTGGGTGACAAAAACAAAGATTCACCATCATTTTTTCCAACACAATTACACATTTTGAGCAGTTATCTGAGCATAAGTCTTTTCAATTGATTCGCAGCCTCCGACATCTTGTACAACTCCAAAGAGCGGAGGAAGAATAGCATTAACCGGAATTTTGTTGGTGACTACCTTGGTCTGGAGCAAAGACCTGAACTGCGGCAGTTCCTGTCCAAGAGGGAACGCGTGGACTTTGCTGATTCCGTCAACAAGTTTGACCGCAGGTTTAAGGTGAAAAGCTCTTTAGAAACTATGTTTTTTTTTTGTGTTCTTAAGGCTGAAAGAATTATGTGTAGTTTTGCTGTTTTACCCAAAACTAAATGGGATTATCATATCATACAAGGTGATCATTTTTTACAGGTGAAAGATTTTGAAATTGTGACATCTTCTTTTCCTTTGTTAGATTAGCAGTTTGTACCTCTTTTTTCTCCTCACAGTCTATCAAGAGAGACTTGATCTTGACCCCCAAGGGCATCTACCTGATTGGTCGTGAGAAGGTGAAAAAAGGACCGGAAAAAGGACAGATCAAAGAGGTTCTGAAAAGAAAGCTTGAGTTTGGTAGCCTCAGCAGTGTCTCTCTGAGGTAGGTCTCTAATGTACAAGAAAATATGACTAAACATGGTAATGCTAACACTTGTGGTTAGCTGTCAACCACTGAGAAGCATCTGCCGCAGTGTGAGTAAATATAGCAAACTAACACTTCATGGAACATAGAAGTCACAAAATTTCAGCTCTTAACTGCTCTTCACTTGGTATTTTTAGGAAGTTTTATGTGGAAAACTACGTTTTCAAAGTTAACATTACTTTCATGCCAACTATTGCAGAGGTTCAATAGTCAAAGCTCAATTCAAAATAGAAATTGTTAAGATATTACTCAGTTCCTGTTGCCTACAGAAATAAGGGCTTTCAATTCTTCTAATGAGTCCCTGAGCACAACCATCGACAGTTCCAGGAATAGAGTTAAGTTAACTTGAAAATGCGTCTCTAGACATGCTGCCCTTTCACAAATGAAGGATGAACCTCTTTCCACATCTATGTACATGACCGCATTGGGCCGGCTTTTGTGACTGATCACTTCATAAATCGCCGCTGATTTATGTGAGTGTGTTTCCCATAAAGGCCAAAGCTAATAATTAGACTTTTCACCAAAGAAAGATGTTATTTTCTTCTTTTTTTTTGGGGGGGGGGGGGGGGCTGGGGGAAAAAATTGTAATTGAACTGATGAGACAAATCTAAAACAGAGTTCTAATTTTCAAATGACAGATAACGTCTTTGAATGTTATGTTACAGTTTTTTGTAGATATAAACCTGCAAATAGTCTGTTCAATAGGCATCACATAACTCAATAAGAGATGCGTGACTGACTGTTGACCACTGCTGCTGCCACAGCTCCAGCTGTCTCTACTGTCAGGTGTTTGAAATGAGACGTTAGGTGAAAATAGTTGAACTGATCGAAAGTACAGACCTGACCAAATTGATTATGCGTCCTGCTGTCTGCAGTTCAATCCGAGAGCCAAAAACACCACACCTGAAAGTAGTACAAGCACTTCATTAAAATGTGTATTTCTATGTGAAAATTCAAGCTGCTGTTTCAATAGCTATATTTAGGGTCAACATTAACATTATCTATTATAGCTTTCCTATTTAGGCGCAGTTTTAAATGCACTTCACTACACCTTTTACATTTGAACTGACTTAAAAGAAATAGATGGACGTAAACAGTGACATTTTGAGGGATGAGCGAAAAACCAGCTGTGCAATTATTTGTCCAATATTTTGTCTGGTATTGAGTCATATTAGAGTTTCTTCTTTCTTCCCCTCAGCACAAGACAGGATGATTTCTTCATCTTGCACGAGATTGAGTACGACAGTCTTCTGGAGTCCAACTTTAAGACAGAGTTCCTCAGTTTGCTGTCTAAACGCTATGAGGAAGTGACCAAGAGAAAACTAACAATCTCCTTCTCCGACCGGTAGAAAAAACACACAGAGAAACACACATATAC
Organism: Menidia beryllina; assembly: GCA_013363375.1. NCBI lineage: Eukaryota > Metazoa > Chordata > Actinopteri > Atheriniformes > Atherinopsidae > Menidia > Menidia beryllina. The sequence goes on from JABUIW010000023.1 coordinate 6,123,827, forward strand.
ACAGCGTGTGTATGAGAAAACACACACTCACGCAGCAAAAAACTTTTTTTCGCTCTGATTCAGGCTGGAGTTTAGAGTGAAGAAGGAAGGCTGGGGTGGAGGCAGCTCCAGAGTGGTCGTGTTCCAGAGGGGTCAAGGGGACCTGGCTCAACTCAAACCTGGTGGGAAGACCCTCTCCATTACAGTAGGGGATGGTCTGCCTAAGTCTTCCAGTAAGTTAAAAAGAATTACAAGATCATACAACCTTATAATAAGATTCAAGATGGCCTACAGTTTCACTGTAAAAAAAAGATATAAACAGTACATAAGAGGCTTTAATAACATGCATGCTATACAAAAATCATGCAAACATGCAAACACACCCACGTACACATGCTAATTTATTCTGAATAGATATTGTGTTGATAAAAATGCTGATAGATGATTAAAAATGAATTACTCCACTGCTTTAAATAAAAAAATTAATAAAATTCAGACGCACATATTAAAGTGATTGACCATGAGGTACATACTTTATCTAAAGTATGTAACTATAGAGAAAAATCTTGGCCAGCCTATAATGCCTCTCAGAGGGTACAAGGCGACCTTGATGGCTACAGTCACTGATGATGGCAGGTGGAGACCTAGGTTTGCTCTGGAGAACATTTGAAGACATTTGTAAAACTGTTTCACAGCTGATTAGTTCTGTCTCTGCTAACTCATCAGGTTCTGTTTTGATCCCATAAAGCAATTCAAATGTCTCACTAGTTAGATTCTGTATCCACATGTCATAACCACATGTTACTTTCATTAGAGCCAACCAGGAAGTCTGCGCAAGAGAGTCATGGCAGAGGAAGGAACCATGTAGACAACAGAGGTAAGCCCCTCCCCAGTCTGACCTCCTATACTCAGCCATTGCTACAAAAACAGTTGTTTTGGTTTTCATTTTGGACCCTCAGATTATATGCACAGAACTTGCATAATTTGCTACGATAATAAAGCCATTTTCAATGACTTTAATTACTTCTAACTTTGAAGATCAAGGTTGTAAAACTAATGTTGTACATATATTACATATAAAACTATTCAGCATAAAAAAACAGCAATTGCAGCATAAAAACATTTAGAATTCAGATATAACAATCCTTAGTAGTAGTCGGGACTGACAGAATCACATCATGATTAATTTTTTATCCTTCTTTCATGTTATCCGAGTAAAGACTTTGCTCTTTTTTCTCTCCTTTAAGGTTACCAGAATGGAGCGCCCAAGTTCTCCAATGCTCCTCGTCACCAGAGGTCAGAGATCACATATTCTGCCCCAAACAAACATGGCAGACCCCCCAGCACAGTCTTGCCCAAACTGGACCACCAGAGAGCTCCACGAGCCCCAGTCCAGACCCAGAACCAGGGGGACATGGCCTTCCTTAACGTGCCCGACCAAGGCATGTCAGGGTAAGAGGCATCACTTTGAAATATGAAGAGAAAACTACGATGACAGATGACAGAAAGGGTGGAGTTCATTACTCAAAAAAAAGTCCATACAGGTTTCATGAGCTGTTAAGGCTTGTCAAGGTGAGGCTTAATCACTTTAAATAAAAGTCATTTATAGCACGTATTGTAGTAAAACAGTCTGACATAGAGAGGAGGAAAACTGAAGGTTTAAATGCAACCTAGCTGGGTTGGAGGCAGGAGGGAAAAAAGGTCCGGAGACCTTTAAAGGACTGGTTCATCAAAAGTCATTCTATGGAGGATAAACAATCTCCAAAACAGAAATATTACTTAAACCAGGTGATTGGATTTTGTCCCTCTTTGTTACAGGAAGCAGAGGAAAAGAAGCATCAGCCACCGACCGCCTCCTGCTCCCAAACCCCAGCCAGCACCCAAAGGTCCCCGCTGCCGGGCACTGTATCAGTACGTTGGCCAGGACACAGACGAAATCAGCTTTGAGGTCAATGAAGTGTTTGACCTCGTCAAACAGGGTGCGTGCACAAAAGAAGCAAAGACGAGGGAGGAAGGAGAGCAGTTTGGATTCATGCACAAATGAACACGTCTTTTCTCATTCTCTCTGCAGATCCGTCCGGCTGGTGGACAGGCAGGATCAGAGGAAAGGAAGGGCTATTCCCCGGGAACTATGTGGAAAAGATATAAGCAGCGCTTCTCATGGAAATGTTTGAGTTAGTTGAAAAAAACCCAGTGTTGTCTTGAATGCAGAACATTTAGTTTGTCTAAAAATAATTCAAATTTAAAAAAAAAACTGCCAAGAGTGTTTCAGGGTCGGAGGTTAGCTCTCCCATCCAAAATGGAAGCCATGATGGAAATGGAGCTGTTTAAGGGAGGACTTTGTGGACATTTGAGCCCTTGCTAACTTGCCTGGCAAACAGAACTGGACGAAGACAGGACGGGAATGGTGATGGTCAGGATTGTTAAAACAGGACTTAAAGGAGCGGCTCAGGTTTCATCTCTGTTGAAGAGTCAAGTGACTCCGTTGTGAACAACCTCGCAACAAGATCTATGACCTCATCCACAGGCTGACAACACCTTCTTTTGAGCGGCTGTCACTGAGCAACTTGAAGCTCAAGTTGAACCAAAACTGAAAAGTGACCTGAAAATACTTCATTGCTTCCAGTCGTCCTCGGCATCTCTACTGTTCTCTGACTTTTTCTCAAGATCAGACTCTGCCAATGCTCGCTATTTTTTGATTGAATCAGCAGCATACAATGGGAAAAAACAGACAATAAATATGCAACAATTGGTATTGACTGATATTTAAGTGTTGTAACCAATCCTCTGACGCAATGTTGTACTTTTGATTTTTTTTCTTACATCTGTTTTATCCAATGTTCATGGTATTTTCTTAACTTTTTTTTTCTCTTCAATAAAAACTTAAAGAAGTATATTTTCATATTTTTACCTTGAGAACTTATGCACTGGTTTGTATTGTGACAACAGTATGTTAGGTGCCACTTGATAAATGTTACTTATCTTCTCCTTCCACTTAGCTTTCTTTAGGTGCATTTATGTAAAGTAATGACATGACAGTGAAAGTAATGTCAATCAATTTGTAATTTTTTAATATGATATGATGAGAGCAATAAAGTTTCTCAGATCACATTTCTTCACATAGTTTTTCAATTGTCAAAATCAGCTGTTTGTAACCTTTTTTGAGGATGGCGGTGAATAATTCTGTCAGGGTTGTCGAAATCAAGTTTCAGTTCATGTTTAGTTAGTTTTGTGTCCTAGAAAGTTAACCTCTGGAGCTGTGTGTGGAATGTGGGTGGGGTTAGACATTGTTTTTGCAAGTGCCTCGTGAAATTTGAAGGGAAGGGTTATTTCAACAACAATGGTTGATAAGCAGCGAGTCTAAGACTTCCCCTGAGCTGTGAACACATAGCTAACATTAATGTCAGTTTCATCTAAACTAACAGCCCCTACTGTGTTTATAACCATGGTGTTACGTGAAATCAGATATCCTACATCTGGGTTTGTAATCACGTCTAACAATAAATTACAGTGAATGGAAACAGGTAATACAGAATCTACTCAGCGTGTTTAAGCAGACTGGACTTTGTTGTTTTAAGTATGACCTGCAACCACAAAGCATCTGTGCCCGTGTTCTTAAAAGGTTAAGGCTCAGCAGCCCGGTGTAATAGGATTGCCAAAAGCCTGGTTTCTCTGCCTGTTGAGAATCTATTTGTTGGAAGGCATATTCACAAAAGTACAACTGTGAACGGTTGCTTCAGATTCCATATGCAGAACAAATATTACTGGATCTACCGGTACATAGAAGGAAAATAATGCCTAGAACTCTTTGCCTGCGGGTGTTACAGTTTTAACAAATGTTTCAAGAGGAAACGACTGTCACAGATTCCTCAACATACGTGCCAACCGCGCACTTGACTCGGGTATTACTTGTATTAGGAACTGGGCCCTCAGAGGCAGATGGACCGGTTGAGCCTCTCCTTTCCTGCCATGACACAGAGCCAGGTACGGCTCCACGGAACCACCCTCTCCAACCGACAATGAACGGGACATAAACGGGGCATTGCTGCGCTTATAGGAACTTTATAACCCAGTTTTTTTATTTTTCGGTAGATTAATGAAAACGCTTCTACGTTGTTTTTAAGCTGTGACGTGTTCAGTCAGTGAGAAAAAAAAAGACAACTGAGACCTATCCGGTTATTTTCCATTTGATGACATGTTCCCCGAGAGATGGGGACCGGCGTGATTGTTCATTACGTCACACACGCGCGAGGCAGAGTCGTCCGGGAGCGTGTCGATCCTCCACCCGGTTAAATCCACCTGTTGCACCACCTGGAGCAGAGCAGCCCTGACTGGGGGCTGGGAGGACGCGCAGGATGGGAGGTAAGGGGAAAGAGCCATCATTTTTACTGTTTGAGGTAGCTGAAGATTTTACTGCTTTTGTTTTTTTTTTTGTATAGTCATTTTGAAAAGATATATAAAACTATCAGCTGAATATTCACATAGTTATACCAGCAGTGAGTCTTCTGATCAATACAGTTTCTGGTCAAAATGATTAAAAAACTATCCTTTAAGGGTACATTTGAAGTGCAAAGTGTCAAAGCCATATTAATACCTAATCTAGTTTCAGCAGATGTATTGAAGCTTTGTGCCTAAAGACAGTTTTTGGGGTATTTGTATTTTATTTGACAATATTTCTCTGTTCCGATCATTTATTGTATTTTTTAATTGGCTACTTTGTTAATTTAGTTTAATAATTAGCTAAAGTAAGTCATTGTGATTAATTTCTTGATCAGCAGGTCGACATCCAGCTCCAAGTATTAAGGGTTGAGACCTTGAAAAGGTTCCGGAGTATGAAGTCCAAAACGCAGGGTTTGTTTGACAAGTCTTCGTTCAAACAAAAGTAATCAGTCAGCCAGACAAACTTGAATGACGAGAAGCAGGCAATAAGACATAATTCTGAATCTTGTGTTTGAAAAACAATGGTGCCGTGGTTCAGTCAAAGGGAAAAGGAATGGGAACTGGCAGCTAATATGCACAACTGGTAAACAGCTGGAGCAAACATCTGTAAAGCTCAGAACAATAGTACAAAGGCAGAATGGCATCAGACAAGTGGAACATGCACACAGGGAGTGATGACTAACTGAACATGCTAGATAGAGCTTGTTTCAGGGGTTGTTACAGTGAAAAAGCCCTACCTTACAGCACACATTTGACCCTTTCTCTAGATTCTGTCTGTGTTCTTCTCATTCACACACCCATTCTATGCTTCTCAATCCATGCTGTTTAGTTTGCACTGGATTGTTTCTCTACCGTACAGTTGCACAGCAATTTACAGTAGGAAACATAGAGTGAAAAAGTGAGGAAGGTGGGAGTGAAAAAGGAATAAAAAGCTGGCATTCATGGGGAGATTGTCCCAGATGTCAAAGAGCTGTAGTTTGAGATCAGATATCCAGAAATGAAAAATAAAAGTAAAAATGTAAAGTTTATGATTCTTAAGATGGGATCCTTTAATACAGTCAGTGCACTGATCTGATGTAATCTGAATGGTCCTACCTGAGAGAAAACATGGTAACCTGGAATTAACTAATCCTCCACTCCAGATGACCAAACAGGTCATCTGTTTATACCATTTAGATACAACCTATAATGGTATCCTCCTACGAGCCACAAGAAGGAAATGAGACATGGACTCAGAGGTTGGTCTCAAGCCTTTCCTTTCAGAACTCCTGAAGGAGGTGAAGGTTGGATGGATGGATGGCACGTTATGTGTTCTTACATTCATGCACTTGTACTACAAGTTATAGATAAAGGGTACTATGCAATTGTTGTTTTTCCCGGCTTCCTTGACTACATGTTAATGTAACACTTGCTAGTTGGTTTCATGCAATTGTATCACTTGATCAAATTAAAATTTGTTCATTATCTGAACTAAACAACCATCGATGTTTTGGAAGTAATTTTACACTTCACATGAAGTCGCTTTGGTAACCACAAGTCAAATAGTATTGAAACTTGAATATGAGTCATCTAAGCCCTCATGACCCACAGTCTCCATGAAAATCACACTTATTCATCACGACACATAAACAGCACGCATTCCAAGTCTGACTGGTGAACGATGCACTTTTCATCTTTGCAAACTCTTCAACATGTTTTTCACAGCTTCAAGAATACTTCCAATCATTTAAATATTGAAAAACAAAACAATAATCTGCTGTAGTTATTTGACAAAGATTTACAACTAAAAGATAAAGCAAAACCAGAATATCCTTGCTCATTTTTTTCTCTTTTACGACCGTTGGGTCAGTGAACTCAGTTCGCTGAGGGAGTGTGACCTGATTTTCATAAACCACCAACACAAATGAGATGCTGTGACGAGAAATAACACAAGCAACTTTATTTGAATGAGTATGCAAGAAAGTCGGTGAGCTCCCCCGAAATCTGTGGTCACTAATTTGTCCTCTCCCTGTCTCCCAGGTCTCAGCTCGAGTGAGAAGATGGCAGAGGTTTTTGCCTATGAGAGCTCAGAAATCGACTGGTGTGAAGATAACTACAAGCACTCTGATCATGTGGTGGAGTACTTCAACACGGTAAGTTCCCCCCAGCAACATTTAGGCGCTTGCACAGCACCTGCCATTGTTGATGGAGTTATAGATTTATGTTTTGTCCCTGCAGATGAGCAGCTTTTTTTTCTTTATAATATCTCCCATCATGCTTTACCTGCTGCACCCTTATGCCAAAGAGAGGAGCTTGGCAATACATATGGTCTGGGTCATGATGATCTTTGTAGGTAAGCTGATCTTTCTCTTCAACTTGTTGATATCTGGCTAAGACTGACATACAAATATGCCATTCTCATGTTTAGAGTGCAAGAAAGATGCGCGTTACACAGAAGTTTGACATTTAGGAAAAGACATATGTATAATACACAGGATTGCTCATCGTATGGATGGTCACAATCATATATTTTAAAGAGGTCTTTAATAACGTGTGCCTAGGTGCTCCAAAGTTCATCCCAGATGTCACTGGGGGACAGGCGGAGTTTAAGATTCCATGTTTTTTTTAGACAAATTTTATTTCAAAGACTTAACCCTAAGTGTGTCTTAGTGCAGTCAAATTCACAATACAGCTGCTCTCATCCATGTATTCTTGTCTTTTAAAAGGCAGCGAAATGCAGTGAAATGCAACATGTTAACTCACTTGAGACATTTCCATAGAGTCTGTCTGCTAGACTAGATTACCTCCCAGGTACCTTACCAATAACATTTTAGAATTAAACTTATATCCGTAGTCAAATGTTTCGGATAATATTTTATTTCCAGTTCAATACATGCATGTAGTCTGAGACCCTAAAATAATTACAACTGCAGCTCAACTGACATTGATCATATTCGTGCATTGAATCCAGACTTAATGACTAATAACTTGTATTGTGGATCTATTAACTTGGGTGTAAAATTCTCTCCAGTAATAATATACTCCACTTACTTTGCTGCATTAAAAAAGATCATAAAAATATCTATTCTCTCTTTTCCAAATTGTGATGAGAGAAGTAAGAGTCTTGGAATATGCAAGAATGAATCGTGCTACATTAACAGTCGGTTTTTCTCTCCTATGCAGGACTTTTCTCTGCATACTTCCACATGACTCTTAGTTTTGTCGGCCAGATGTTGGATGAGCTGTCGATCTTGTGGGTGTTGGCAGTGGGATATGCTACTTGGTTCCCTCGCAAACTCTTCCCATCTTTTATAAAAGACAGGTAAGTTTGCCTTGCAACAAAGGAACAGATGGTTGATCCTCTGGTCCACCGGTCAGTCCAAGCATTGTTTTCAAGGCCTGGCGCTGTGAAACCATATCCATACCGACAAAAGAGTGTCTTCAACAAGCTGACAGGAATCATTGTCTAAAAGACACAATATGATGCTGACATCTTCACCTTTATGTGGAGGGGGTGTAAAAAACAGAACTCCGCCCAGCTGGTGTAAATATTTAACTAGATGGGAGCAGGTGATTAAAATTAAATGAACTCTTGAAAATAATCCAAAAGAAATGTTCCAGCTGTTCTGGGTGATGGGTGTATCCTCCTTAACATACAGTTTGTGGCTCACTGATTGGCCCTACAAGCGCAGACCCAGAGCTTCTGTTAAAAGTCTAAATATTTTATGTTGGGGGGGCACGGAAATCTGGTAGTCGCGGGAATTTCCTGGACTCCTGTTTTTGCTTCAACTTCTCATCATTGCCATTCCCATGTTTCATTATTCCTTAAACTAGAAAATGGACATCTGAACCGTAACCTGAAATCTTTTCTGTTGACTCTCTGAAAACAGATCTACATTTTCGAGGCTCGTCCTGGCTATTACCGTCATCACATCACTGTCATCGTTTGTCAAGCCCACCGCCAACGCCTACGCCTTGAACTGCTTTGGCCTCCATTTGCTTTACACTCTTGCCATCGAGATGAGATGGTGAGAAATACGTCGTTCTGCGGGCAACGGTGATTGCAGCTTTGATTTCTAACCGCCTGCCAATCTCGTCTTCATCTTAGCTGCACCGACCAGAAGGCTCTGCATCTCGCCAAGCTGTCGGTGGCACTGTGGGTGCTCGCCATCTCCTGCTGGATTAGCGACCGTTTTGGCTGCAGCTTTTGGCAGCAGTTAAACTTCTGCTACCTGCATGGCATCTGGTGAGTTCGTACTGGCCTGTGTTCTTTTTTTCAACATAGGTTTGAAGTTATCTCTTTCCCAGTGATTACTTTTGTCTGTATTAAGGAATTATGTTATAATGTCCGTTCTGAACACATCAGCAACATGTGTTTAGAATATTAAGATGAATGTTTTCTCCCAAAAAGCCTAATCAAAATTCTCTCCGAAACCCTTGTTTTTGGGTTTTAAACTCTTTTAACTCTTCTCCAGGCACATCCTGATCGTGATGGCTGTAGCGTACGCCAGCACACTTGTGGCTTACCTGGACGCCAGTTACGAAATCCCATACTCCCTACCTGGACTGCAGTTCTGGCCTTGTGATAAATGGGCTGTTGGATTTCCTCAGATTGTCCTGAAAGGCACTGACAAGACTCGCAAACGGTGTTAACCAGACAAGATGAATTTTAGTTTACCATTGTAAGTCTGTAAGTCTCAGGTTTTTTCCTTCACAGAGGGAATTTCTGATCTGGAAAACATTTTTTTTAATCAAATGATAGGAGTGTTATCTAAGCATTTCAACTAGCATTTGGTTTTTCAGTCAAATTTGTCAAAGATAATTGTTTCAAGAATGAAGAAAGCTTCTCTTCTCTGACTGTGAAAGAAGACTTGTTTCAAACATTATGAAAAACTTTTTAGACAGACTGTAGTGGTTGGTTGGATGTGAATTTTTTTTTTAGTTAAAGTTGTATGAAATACTCAGAGAGTGGTGGGTTTTGTGCACTCAGTAGGCATCAGTCAGAGCACTTTATTTGGAGAACTACAAGCTTTTCCAAAAGGTGAATAGGTAAATCTACAAACCATTTAGAATGGAACCACACAAAAAGCAGGTCTGAAGATTACGCAGCAGTTTGAGCAAACTCTAAACGGAGGACGTAATTACATGTACTGTGTCTAAAAAACACCAGTCCATATAGACACATGTTGTTGCTGCCTGAAATGTTGTTGAATGCTCTTTTGACATTGCTTTGACCTGGACAATCTGTGCTGGTGGAAGAAGAAGCTGTTTGATGCCAGTGATTTCTGCCCCGTGTGCCATGTCAAAAGGTCAAAAAGCTTGTCAAAAGAGATAAAGTACCTTGTAATTGCCGTACAGTTCCTACAATTTAGCTTAGCATTAATGGGGCTCATTCTGTCAAAAAGAATGCTTTACAGTTTGTCTTTATCCTTTTTTTAGAATTCAGATTGAAAATATTGTATTTAAAACCATAAGTCTACATTCAAACCAGTGAGATCTTGTTTGGTTTTGATAGTTGTATGGAAATATTTTCATGACTATGACCCCTAAACAGGAAGCAGTGATTTAAATTGTTCAATAGAAAGTCTGTAGACTACCTGAATGCCTAACATATTATACACATTTTGGGGGCGGGGGGGTTGGACTTAAAAACTGTGTCTATATTTGTATTTCTTTTTCTATATCTGTGTGTATACTTGATTTACATTTTATACGCTTTCCGTTTTGTACCAGCTGTAATAATCATTTATCTGTTTGAAGCACTGCAGAAAAAATACCAAAGCATATAATGCGTTGATATTCATTTAGGGTCTGGAATCTGTGTAAAATGAACTCAGTTGTTGGTTTTTTTAAATGAGCAGCAGAAGAAGAAGTTCACTAACACATCTGGTATTTCCCTTGTGTATGTATCTGAGATAATAGTGTATTAGTGTTTACTTCCTCTGAAATATGACTCCATTTGACTGTCTCTTTCATGAGACGAACCCTAATCTTCATAAACTGCCTTTTCGAAGCTTTTCGTCGGATTTGTAGGTGCTTTTAGAATATTCAGGGGCATTGTTTCTGCACGCACATGAACTTTCCTGAAGCTCATAATGGATGAAACAATAGATCCTACAGACAGGAACGCGCACACACACACAGTGAACTCGCATGTTCAGCAGTGACCCCCTGTGGTCACTGGGAAAACATTTCCCATAGCTGTACAATTACAGGTCACCACTGTTTTACTTGACATTAGTTTTTCAGCCTTCTGATACCGATTGCTCAAATTTACTGGATAGCATGAAAATATAAATTATAACATTATGTCATGTTATTCTTACTAAATGGTGCTTCCTTCCCCCCTCATCCTATAAATCACGCTTCAGTTGTAACACACACACACACACACACACACACACACACACACACACACACACACAGAAGGAAACAAATTACTTCCGGTAGCAAGAGGCCATAAACTAAGACAATCCCTTGATAAAAGCAGGACAAAGGCAATACTGGAGTCGTGTAAAAATGAAAAAGAAATTTAGCCTTACTCAACTAGTGAGTAGTGCTGAGATTTGACTGCAACATCTCAGGCTGGAAAATTGATTTTTGTTCAGAAAGAAACGATGGTGGTGCAAAGTAGAGGCAAAAAAACGCGACAGAGCTTTATTGGAAGCAGGTATTTGAAAATGTGAAACTGAAGGAATTGACTTCAAAAGATGATCTATACAAGAGGAAAACTTTTTTTTGCTAAAGCAGTGCTGAGGGTGATAACTGAACTCTGGATGGTAAGAAGTAAATCAGATTTAGGAAAAAGAGTTCCTAATTCCAAAACTTGAGTGTCAAAGAGTTGATAGAGCAAAATGCAAAAGATATTTTGGTAAAATTATTTTAGCAATCAATCAATAAGCGATTAGTCTTAGATAATTTGATTTCAAGCAAACTGTGAAAATAAACTGTAGACAAGGGATGACAAATGACACATTAGCACAATCCGACTGGAGTACAAATTGAAAAAGTGTGGTCTCACATCAGATTACTTAACTGTTGGTGCCGCTTTTATTTGTGTTTTTTCAAACTGTAACTCCTCATTTGGGGAACAATTGTAATAAAAGAGTTTTAGATGCTATGACTAATGATATCAAAATGACTGATTTTTTATCATTACAAGAAAACAATAAAAATGCAGCAATAAAATTTTCCTGTGGGGTATGTATTGTGAGTATTTGAGTGAAACTGCAGGGGAAATGCTGATTTTGACAATTGTACTTGTACATTTTTTCATATTATCTTTCTTATAATTAGGCACTTAGCAGAACTTTTAGACTGTCATAGAGAATGACACCTTTATTTTTCTGGTTCATACGTAATTTTGTTTTGCTAAATGTGACAAATACTCCATCTGTGAGGGAAACCATGACTACTAGGCAATCCTCAAGAATTTGGTTAATAATTTGCTCTATGGCACCACCTACAGATGTGGGATGCAGTACCACTTTCATCAAAACAAATCTCTGCGTGACCCCTGTCAATGGACAGGTATACACTATAGTTTGTTGTAGCGTTAAAGAGACCACAAATTCGACATTAAATGCAGACAAAAATGTCAAATAACTGTCAAGCAAAACGGTGTGGTGCTGGGTTTGAAGCCAAAATGGTTCAGTGTGTTTGTTTTTTTACTTGACTGGACTTGTTTATTATAAATTGACCCATAGTTATAGAAAAAAGCCACATTCTTAGAGAGATTACTTGATAATTTGTGGTTTCACAAGATTTAACCAACAAATGGAAATATTTTACTTATGCATTTAAAAGGAACTGTTTGAGTATAGTTCTTTTTAGTTTTCATGTGCCATAAAAGTTGCAAAAAATAAAAAAAAAAGTTCAATCCGGATTAATCAATTATCATGCTGTGCATTTTATAATTGAAACTGAGCTGTAACCATTGGGACATATTTACTGTCACTCGAGAAAACCACCAGAAAATGCTTCAATTGCATTTGTAGCTCCGTACTCGACCCGCCCTCTCTAGACTCTAATTGGTTACTTTTAAGAGTGCTTGAATTTTAAGCCATTCGATTGGCTGAGAGAGCTTTCTGTTTTGGTTGCCTGCCAGCAGCCGTCTCGAAGGGGAGGGGAGCCGTCTGCCTTCCGCTTCTGGGCTGGATTGACACACAATGAGGAGCAGAGGCAGGGGAGACGCTCCACAAACGCCGCTGTAAATAAATACAAGATTCACTGAGGCCAGATAAACATGGAGAACCAGGTACAGTGTCTATTGTGTCTCCTTGTGGATTATCAACTTTTCATAGGGAAAACGATTGCAGGCAGTCCGCTGGCAGGGCAGGAATGAATCCTCCTTTCTGCTAGCCAGAAAAAAAGCTCTGCTGCTATTGAACTCGTAGTTGTTTGGCTCTGGAGCTATGCTAGCTGGGCACTCATACATCGGTATTTACCGCTAGCTAGGCTCAGGGTACCACACCATTCACAGCACCGCTGCATAGCTATAGCCACACAAAGAAATCCACACCTGCTGTTTAGTCTGACACGGTGCCTTTAAAAACAGATGCACACCATTAAACACGCCGACGATAGATTTGAACCGAGGCTTTATGTGGCTAAGCTAGGCTAATTTATCTACCAGGACAGTGTCGGCCGTTGGCTAAAGGCTAAGGAGTCGCTACAAGGCGCCGGGGAACAGATTTGTCCTCTCCAGGTTGGGCTGGTGAGGCGGGGTGTTGTCTCCACTGCCAGCGGCCTGAAACCTCAACATAAAGGGATAGCAGAGCCAGGAATATTTGAACAGATAGCAGCGTGTTTGTGCATTTAGTCCACATCTGGTAATTGTTCACCTCTCTCATGATTGTAGATTGTAAAATGCAGGAACCATGGATAAAAAAAGGTGTCACGAGCTGTGTGTCAAGTGTTAATTCAGTCATTATTGGCTGGTCGGCATTAAGCAATAAAACCCAGAATACAGGGCACAATTTATAGGGATGGTTTGTTATCCACGTTTGTACAAATTTGAACACTTAAGGTTTATGTGATCTTAAAGAGGTGCATAATTTACTTTGCAGAACACAGGAAAGTGGGAAAACCAAATTGCATATCGTCTCGCTGCAAAAGACATACAGTTTGGGACTTCCTAAAGGCCTGAGGTTATTCAAGGCTGTATTTCAGATGGTTAGGCCACACACGCATGGAAAGTGGTTGAGCCACTTTCTTAGAGCTCGTGTCTATTCAGCATTGGCCTCTTTGAAGTTTAACATCTGTGTAAGTGCGTGCGGAAGAAGTCCTCTGGTACAAGTTAAAAGCAAAGTGTTGTTTTGTTGCATCCCATCTTTATTACATATGAATGATTTTTTTATTGCATCCTTATTACAGAAAGACTCATTAAACTGTTAGTTTCGTTTCTTGGGTGTCTGTCACAATGACTCAAACTGATTGTGAATATTTTCCATGCAGATTAAAATTGTTCACATGGATCTGCTTTTAGGAAGTGTTCTTCTTCCAACACTACATAAAGGTCACTTTCCACCATTTCAGCCCTTTTTTTCCTGCAAAATTATTGCACTAATCGTTTATCTTTAAAGTGCTCAACCTCAAATAGCACTCACTGCGTTTTAGCAAGTATCTATTGGCATTGGCAAGGATTAAGTCACAAGTGTGTAGCATCTCTGTGGGTCTATATTTATTTGAACCCTTTTGAAAAAGCATAACACTGTAACTTTCAGGAAACAGTCAATCGATTCTGCTTCAAAAAAGTGTCAAGGTCAAAAATTCTAAGTCTTAAGCTCAAGATAAATGGAAAAAATGCTAATCAATTCAGTAGTCGCAAAGAGTTTTGTGATAGTTCACGGTTACATTTGTCACATTGGATGAACAGTTGCCATTTGACTGCTCCACAAAGCTATTTGTAAAAAAAAAAAAAAGGGGTTGCTTTTGTTTAAAGGCTGCAATTTGCTGTACTGTAGAAGTAGCTTTTTTGCTTGCAGGCAACTCATCATGCCCGGCTTAACTGATGCAAATAAACCCAAAAGTTGTTGCATGGCACAGTATAAAGTTTGAATTGTTCTGTCAAATGCAAAAGAGCTAAGTCTGTATGTCCAGTTTTCAGAACTTTGCGACGCTGCTGGCTGGCAGCTTGATTAGTCAAACGGGGACACTGAAGAAGGTCCAGGACTTTGTGCGTGAACACCAAGAGCTCCTCTGTTTCTTGTTGTGTTCAGATCAGTGTGTATGTTTCTGCTGTTGGGATGACGGGATGAGTCAGCTTTCCAAAACTATTTCCACTATTTGTTTTTTCGGGCGCTGCATAAAGGCTATCTGTAATGTACCAGTGACTCAGGGATTGAACGTTTCCCAAAACAAATAACTTTTGCAGTGTCTTTTCATGGGATGTTGTAGATGGCTATTGTTGTGTATAATTCAAGATTATAGTTCACCCAAACACAACTTTGGTTCTAAATTTGCTGTTTGTGTCTTCCTAGGAAAACTTGTTTTGAAATGATTTGAATAGCTGGATGAGATTAAGTGGTGTTATTTGGCATCTGGGAATTCATTGTTTTCACAGGACTTAGTATGTCTGCCAAAATTTGTATTTCCCTTCAATTGGAGTATGTGTGTGGTGGAAAAAGAGCTTGGTCAAGCACACATAATTTGCATCTTTTGCTTTATTTTAATTTTGTGTCCTGGTCATTTCCTTTAAAATAAGTTTCCTAATGTCGCTGTTTGTTGTGTTTAAATAAATCCCCTCAAACTTTTGTGTTTTGTTTTTTTGAAGGTAAATGCCTCTACTTTTTTCAGCCAGATCTAATGTTCAGATTTTCTAATTTCCTCCACTTTTTATCATTTGATGGGAGTTTCACCTCAGGTTGATGTTGATGTAGTGGATTTATTTGGGATATTTGCACATTCCAAATGTTTCTTTTTTTCTGGATGCCTGTTTTTACACTTTGCCACATGAAGTGGAAATTTCTGTTTCTCTGCATTTGTTGTGAATATTTTCTACCCATTTTTCTCAGCTCATAGAATGTCAGAATTGCCTTTTATTGCTTTATTAATTGTAAATTGTTATCCTTGCGTTTTTGTATGGGGTGAAATGTGACATACATAGATTTAACTCCTGGAACACATACTTAATTTATTCATCAGATTAACTTAATTGATTATTAGATTACTAATTTGATTAGACAAATCTACATTCAAAGCGTCAAACGTGAAAATAGTTTATTGTGCTTTGCTTAAAAATGCCTGACGTTTGCTGACATTGAAATAGTTGCCCATTAATTTGGGGCTAATGGGCTAAATTTATCAGCCTCATATTGCCTTCTAGGCTCTTATTTCTTTGTCGTTGACAGATGTTCTATATAGGGATTAAGCTAATTGATTTCACCCCTCCCATAATCAATTAACGAGTCTGTCATTTTACAAATCAATCCCTAAAATGTTGAAAATGTTTTTATTCAAATTGATTTACATTTTTAATGTACACCCTCATGTGAACAAAACAGTTAAAGAATGAAAGTTTCTAGCCCTAAATAACTTTAGTTAATTATTCTTAGAGTAATAACCCTAAGTTTCTTTTTTTCCTTCAGACATTTGATTGTTGACCAGTTGGAGTCTTCTGTTTTCATGCTTTGAGCCAAATATCCCCTCTTGTTTCTGTTGTGGAATCGCAGCCTTCCTCTTTGGCTTGTTGTCATTCTGATTTCTCTGTTCTACTTATCTGATTTTGCCGACTCCTTTGGGGGGAGGGGGTGCTTGTGATCAGTGTGACTCCCTGGCTGCTCGCTGTGGGTGTGGTAGAGTCTGGAGTTTAAGGGCATTACAGTCACAGAATGGCCAGGCAGACTGCCAGGCAGGGAGGTGTGCATGTGTGTGTGTGTGTGTGTGTGTCTGAGTGAGTGAACTGGAGAGTGCCAGACCAGCTCATCTCAGTCATGTCCTTTTTAATCCCCTCCACTCAGTCCCAGCTCATGAGCTCCTTGAGGCTGGAGCCAAATCTCCACATTCTTCGGTCTTTGCCTGGGCATAAAGTGTCTTTCTGCCCCCACTAGCCACCACCCCTTGTTCCCCTTCCACACTCTGTCTCCATGGCCTCTTTTCTTTCACCGCCCAGTCACCACCCGCACAGTGTCATTTGCGTGACCTGCCGCTGCTATCATTGTTCTTTGTAGACCGAAGAAGTCCAATAATACGATTCTCTCCTGCACAAAGCTTTTCAGATCGGCAGCTAATCACTGTCACTTCACCAGTAGCATCCCCACACCTGTCCTGCTCGGTGCCTCTGCGAGCCCTCTCATCCTCACTGTTTCATTTCCAGCCTTTGGCTAAAGATTCAAAGGTGTTGTTCAAGGTTGAACTGATAAATACTGTCCCCTTGGATTAATCTTACCTCGGGCTTTGCTTATGTTTATTTCATAAGATGCTTCAGTTTACACGGTGGTGCTTTTTCTGTAATTCATCACTGCCAGGGAACCAGGATTAATTCACCTGCTCAGGCTGCAAATAATTATCATGATCGATCTGTTTGATCGACTCAAGTAATCAGTCAGTCTTTATGATCTTTAAGGTAACAGAAGACTTTCGAAGTGAGCTGCTTAAAGACAGTGGTGTCTTCAAATTTTTTACACAAGGCAGAAATGAAAAAGAAACAGTTGTACATTTTCACCATTTCAAGAGAGATGAAATGGTCAAATGTTAATGCAATTTTGAATAAAACAGTGGCTTAAAAGTGTTTAAAAATATATCTAGAACTTAAGGCATTTATATGTTAACATTTGATCCCCTTTTAGAAGAAAACATAGGTTCTTCTTGTTTGTCTTTCCTGTGTTTTAAGCATGTTTCCTTGTCTGTTTCCGAGTGAATGTAATGTGCCGTATTTCATGGGTTTCTCGTTGTTCTTTTCAGTGTACGGTGCAGGTGAAGCTGGAGTTGGGCCACCGAGCACAGCTGAGGAAGAAAGTCACATCAGAGGGCTTCACCCACGACTGGATGGTGTTTGTCCGAGGGCCAGAGACGGGTGACATCCAGCACTTTGTAGAGAAGGTTGTCTTCCGCCTCCATGAGAGCTTCCCCAAACCCAAGAGAGGTAGGACTGAGAAGGGACAAAGTGTGAGGTTAAACTCAAATTCCTGCTCTCTGTAAGAAATGCAAATCGGCACATTAGAAAAAGGCTGCTGCTTTTAGGAATCCAGATGAATGTCGTATAGAATTCCTTTAGCAAGTATTGCCAGTGACAGTTGTGTGTCTGTCTTCAGTATGCAAGGAGCCTCCATACAAAGTAGAGGAATCTGGCTACGCAGGCTTCCTCATGCCTATTGAAGTGTACTTCAAGAACAAGGTGAGAACACCTGGGCACAGGTAAAATAACTGGGAATGTTTTATGAATGGGTATGTTAAAGCAAACTAGACAAAACAAAAAAGGCCCCTTTTGTCATGATGTTGAGATAAAGAATGGACTTCATCTGTGCTCATCATTTTTCTTTTGAAAGCTGCATGACATCTTCAATGGGGATGGAAATTATACAAGACAGGCCAAACGTCAGTAGCCTGATCAAGAACCTCTGTGTACAAGTTTTCTGCTCCAATGTTTTTTTTATTTTTTAGAAAGCCATGCTGATTTCCAAACAGGCCTATGTGTTGCTGTGAGCATTTCACACCTCAGTCTAAAATGACACCGGACTCATAAGCAAAAGATGAATTGACAAAGTTAAAGAAAAGGCAAACGAGAAGAAAACAAACATCCCTCTAAAGTCAGAGATAATTTCTGAAAACCGCAGGCAGTTGTTTCTGTAGAAATGGCTGTTACAGATTATGAATGGGGTCACGATCATTGAGCACATGATCTGGCATGCTTTGCGCATGGAAATACCTCTATTCTGAAACAGGGCTTCAGAATACATTTATGTGCTCACAGGAATCCAGGTTATAAGGAGAAATTAGGTTTTGCCATTACAAATAGACCGTTTAATTCATTCACTGAGAAAGGGAAGTGGGTTTCCCTTTACTTAATATGCTGAAAATCAGGTTATTGTCCAAACTAGAGGTAATTAGTTTAGTTAAGTGAACATAAACGCAGTGATTGCTTTAAACTCCCAATACACTTGTATATTTGAACAATGTTTCTGGAAACACGACATACACAAGGTATTTGTTCTGGGTAAACCAGATAGCTTGTTTATGTAACTAAAACATTTCTCAGATATAAAGATAATTACCCTTTTGTCCATGATGATGAATGAAGGGATGAGTAAGGAACCCCAGTACTTAAGATAAGGGCAATGCTTTTTGGATGAGTACATTATCCTCCCCTGCAGTTCCTTATAATACTGAACATGTTGATTGTATCTACAAAAAAACATACACACTATAGATTTAACCTACACCATTGACAGATCTGTCAGAGAGATATGGAAAAACAACTACCTCAAACATTCATCTGTTGTCACACTTGCATACATTCTTTATAAGATCTTTCAAGAGTGTCTTAATGCATTCCCCTCAGCCTTTATTGTTCCTCCACTCCACAGCTTCCCTCAGGAATGTTTCTTATCAGTGTGCTGACTCCAGCTATGTCTCTGTTTTATTGACCTGGTTGATAGTTCATTCATTCGACTTTTGTCTGTTGGGAAATGTGCAGGCGCTGGGAGCCGCGTCTGCAAAGCAGAGGAATAAACACATGTTAGCCTGTGTGACACAAAACTGTGAGAGGACAGTTAAAAGAGCATTTATTCTGTTCCCTTTCCACAGGAGGAGCCAAAAAGGGTTTGTTTTAACTATGACCTGTTCCTTAACTTGGAGGGCAACCCACCTGTTAACCACCTGCGCTGTGAGAAGCTCACCTTCAACAACCCCACCAAAGAATTCAGGAGAAAGCTGATTAAAGCTGGAGGGGTGAGGCTGCTGGACACACCGGCTCAATGCCAGGATGACTGAAAGCTAAACAACTGATTAAAGTTCTGGGCATGCTCCCGTTTTTAATGTTTAAACAATGTGGGCTCCGTGTCAGCCTTGAAGTTTTGTTATGTTGTTGTACTTGACTCATCACAATTAGACTTACTGTGCAAACACTGTCACTCCTGTAGAGTTGAACGCTGATGATGAGCAGGCTGACTACCTGAAGAAACAAAGTCCAAATATTAAAGTCAGGAATGGCATCAGTATTTTTCCCCTTCGCTTGTCACATAAAAAGTGTAAATAGCTGACATTTTGCTTAGTGTTTGACATTTAGCTGCACCAACACTTTGACTGTGACAGGTACATTACCAATGAAATTTCTGGTCATCGAGAATCTATTGGTTTCTTATTTTGAATCAAATGTAAAACTTAATGGTGTCTAACAGTGATTGCTCAGTGCTCTGTCCATCCAAGCAGGCTCCAAATTAGCGCTTTGTGGGTAGACATGTCGTAGTGTTGATGGAAAAACATGGTAACTCTCGTGTCTTTAATTTCAGATACTGGTGGTCCCCGAGGGCGCTGAGGCTGTTTCGAGGCCCAGTCCAGATTACCCCATGCTCCCCACCATCCCCCTCTCTGCCTTCTCAGACCCCAAGAAGACCAAGACCTCCCACGTATCAAAGGTTAGAACAAAATCTACAATTTCTGCCTGCTGCATTCTGCTCAACGTCCTCACCCTGTTTGAGAATTTATTCTTAAAGCGTGTCTCCTTTATTGATCCCGAGGGTGACTTTCTATCTTTCTCTTTTTTTTGTGGAAAACAGCATGAAGAAGCTGATTCAAGCTTGTAATCGTTACCGGCTGTTTCTGTGCACGTCAATGCAGAATTTGCTCAGCCTGCTTGTCTCCTGGGGAGGGGGGTAAATGAAGAAAACAGGAAACCTTGTCCTATTATATTATTGGACTGGAATCCTTCAGTTTTAACCTGATAAGACCTTTACTTTTACATTTATATTTATTTATTTGTATTTATTTCTGTACTCCTCACAGTTTACCACACAATGTTGGTTAATCTGACTTTGTGATCTTGACAAGAAGCAGCCTTTCCTCCCAACTAAATATCCTCTTTCATTAGAATGCACTTTTTTTCATTTTAAAACTAACTTAGAGTTCAGTTTGCTGCCAGAAAATATGCAAACCACCCACATGACTGAGGAGTTTTTGCTCATTTATCCTTTTTTATTTATCCATTTAATTACACTCATCAGCGTTGGCAAGGTGTGAAGTTGATCTAATGTGGTTCAAGCAACACAGCCTAAGTAGCACATTTTTTTCCTCATTCACTCTCCATCTGTGCAGTGGCTCAAGTACAGAGAGCTGCTCTGCATCGCTCTTTATCTGTGATTACTTTTTGCTGTTTGTGGTTGCCTTGCTCACACGGCTGGTCCACCACTTTGATTTAGAAATCCAATTTTTATTCAGCTGTCAGATATTTCTCTGAAATTCTGCATGGTGACATTAAAGATGTCTCGAAGTGATAGGGGTGGAGATAGTGGAACGTTTTGTAGATGAAGACATGTTTTAGAAGGTCACGTGTTGTACACCTAACAGTCTCACAGCAGATGGCTCAAAGACATTGGTGAAGAAAGTGCCCTTGCCATAGATATAAGATAACATTTTCCGTTAGTTTGTCAAAGCTTAGCTCTTTTCTGTGTTATAGTGCAGACTAGCTGCTACTAAGCTTAAACTAGGAAGGTAAGCGGCAGTATTTTCATCAGTTTCAATCTTTTATTGGCATTTTGTACACTATTGGTTGCTGGAGCGTGACCGTGATCTCATGCTAATGTGGTATTGTTGGTAGTTTGGAGAGACATTGATGATAAATCTAGCTGGGTGAAACATCCAGTTCTATTGGATTGCAAAGATTGCATGTGCATTCTTTCTTTGTGCATCGCCTGTTGAACCATTACTGTATGTATCAAGTGTGTAGTCTCACTACATAATGAGAACATGTCCTTCGTCCTACGTGGGATTACATTACAACACTGTGACTTAGTTGTGTCTGCCAAACATTTGTTTTTCCATTTTCACTTCTGTCTGCATTTTTTTGTGGTTAGTTTAGGAGGCAATTGTTATTTAGGTTCTCCTTGGCTATAATGGTTAATTATGCGATTAAAAAAAAACAACATAACTTTTTACAAACAATCCTGGCACGTTGTTCCAGTTTGTGGCCTTTGTGATGACTGTTGTTGACAGTCCAGTGTTTTCTCCCTCTCTTTAGGAACCCAGTAAAGAAGGAAGTGGTGGCAGCAGCAAAGGACCCAAACCACACAAGCTGACCAAGGAGCACCGTGAACGGCCACGAAAAGACTCGGAGAGCAAAGCCACGTCGAAAGGAGACGACAGAGATGGAAGCAGCAAGAGTGGCCGTGATCCATCCTCTTCCTCATCGTCGTCTTCAAAAAAGCCTTCGGAGATCAAAGTGAAGGATGAAGTCAAAGTTCTGCCCAAGGCGGCCTTCAAAGAGCCAAAGCTCACCCTGAAGGAGTCAAAGATGGAGGGCATGTCTCCCAAGGGAGGGGGGGCGGGGAGTGGAGGGGGAGGTGGGGGTGGTGGGGGTGGGCCAGCGGAGTCCAAAGCTCCAGGGAAACGACCCTTTACGGTGGATTCCCCCAAACTCAGCACTAAGAAGCTGAAGAAAGGCAGCTCCGAGGGGCTCAAGGCGCCGACAGGCGGGCCCTTCACAGGAACCTCTCCCCGGGTGTCCTCCTCCTCTGCTGCCAGCCAGTCCTACGCTGAGAAGAAGCCCCCCAAGGAGAAAGGCCGCTGGGCCAAAAGCAAAAACGAAACACAGGAGCTGAAGGAGCACAAGAAACTTCCAGACTCAGAGGAGTCAAATTCTGAGGACGAAGCATCGTCAAAGTCGGAGGTAAGAGGATGAGATGCAGGCTCTCAGCTGAGGGAGCCAGACACCCAGCGCATCATCTGCGATCTTTAACTTCACATGGAGCTTTTTCTTTGTAGATGTGACATCTTTTTTTTTTCACCAACGTTTTTGTTCATATCTTCAAATTTTCCATCCAGTAATTTATTATTTCCTTATTTATTGTCATAAAATTTTAGTATTAGATCATCCAGTAGAAGCATGAATGTGATGATGGTGTCATTTATAAGCCATCCTGACTTAGAAAAATGCATTTATTGAGCAGCTGCCTGTCTTCTTTTATAGCAGTCTGCTCCCTCCAGTGCCTCCAACTCCAGCTCCAGTTCTGACTCCAGTTCAGACTCAGACTTTGAGCCTGTACAGAAACAAGGACAAGGTACAGAGGAGTCAATATAACACTTTCTGAGATCCTTTTTTGAATTTAAAAAAGAAGTCATATTGAGAGAATTTTCAAAAAGTGAAAAAAACGTATGCAAATCCGCGCTCTTCCTCAGGGCCTCTGCGATCCATGGTGGAGGAGATCCAGTCGGAGGAGTCAGACGATGATGACAGCAGCTCAGAGGAAGAAACGCCAATCAAAACTAACCCGCCCAATCGCGACTCGCGGTAAGTCTGCCAGTATTTTTATTTGATTTTTTTATGGCTTTTTGTGATTGGAATTTATTTTTAAATCTTTATCATTAGCTTTCTTAACTGGACTATCAAAGGAAACTATAACATTGGAGGTACCACACTTAGCTATCAGTCTGTTTGAATGACCTTTGACCTCGCCCTGTACCCCTGCCAGACTCAGCCTGGACAGCGAGAGTGAGAGCAGCGATGGCTCGCACCGCCCTGGTCGAGACCCTGCCCCGCCCCCACAGAAACACAGCTCCTCTAATAACAAAGTGAGTCACACGCTCCCCAGGTTGCTGCATGCCTCTGCTCACATGTCGACAGGGACAATCCAAGTAGAAATAGAAGAAATTTTGGGACTAGAACCGTACAGTGGAATTCGGATCACGGAAGCTGAAAAGACGTAGTGGATACAGCAGATGCCAACGCCTACAGGGATAACTGGGATAACAAAACGATGTTGCTATTCTAAAGCTGTAAGCATGTTGAAAGCACAGAAAGGGAAAACATGACCTTTGCAATACCCCTTCATGCAACCTTGTGATTCATTTAGTTTACTTGAGAATCACTCTCTGCTTCAAAGATGCTCTCGTTTCTTATGTACGTATATTAGACGTGACACGCACAGCTGTCATGCACCAGTGACAGTTTTGGTCATTTATCTGGTGGAGCAGTGGGGAGGGCCAGATTTCCATAGATCCGCAGCCAGTGAACGATGAAGAAGAGGTTCAATCATAACCCAAAAAACTTCAAAGAGAGAAGTTTGTGTAGTTGTACATTTCGAAGAAAAATCAAAGTGATGAGTTGAATTTTTAAGTGCTGAAATGTAAGTGTGTTTTAAGTGTGTTTGAGGGAAAAAGAGCCAGAAGTAGAGATTTTCTGAGGATACTGCAAAATGTCAGCAGATTTGTTACAGTTTTTAATAGTTTTTATTCACCTTCACAAACAAAAACTCATGTTTCCTTTTACTCTTGTGGTTGGCTTTGTTAGTTTTTAATAGCATAGCTCCTGCTGCTGCCTTCCTTGCTTTTCATCTTTTTTTTGCTTTCTCTCTGTCTGTCGCAGGTGGTCAGAAAGAGTCCAGACCCCTCGTTTCGCTCAGAGAAGGTGATGAAGAAGGGATACGACAAGGTAGGAAGGGTAAATCAAACCTTTTCTGCTTAAACCTTCACACGTTTTGTTGGCTGTACTATTGAATCTAACATGTTTGGTGATCAGTGTATTTATCCAGCTGTGCAGACAAATTCTGGTCTAAACTCCAGAGAAGAAACATCTTCAGTAGTTTTTGTTAAAAGAAGGCAGATTCCCCCTCTTTCAGACTTTACAATAAGACATATAGAGACTTTTGGAAAGTTTAGATTTTCTCATGTGGTCAAAAGGTCCTAAGTTGATTAGCTTAATTTGGCATGCAGATTTGTAGAAAGGTTGAATTACAATAATACAACTGGAATGTTACATCTATACATATTTTCTGCGTAATAGGGAATTTCTTTTGTTAGAAGCACCCGGAACATTTCATATCTTTATGTAACTGACTGACCTCATATTTTGAAGGACCTCGGTGGAGGCATCTGTAACGGGTCTCACACGTTTTACTTTGAAGGTAGATTCGCCCGCTTAAGTTATTTAAGCCCGTCAATGAGCATATAATTAGTTTAGCCCCTGGGTTTGGCTGCCCCCGCAGGACACAAAGTACAAACGAAAAGTGCAAGGGGCTCGGTGCAGATCTGGTAAACAATGTAGATCTACATGAGTCAGTTTCGTCTCTTGCTGAGCAGCAGCTGTTCACGGTAGTTAAGATCCAGTTGCAAGAGCAGACACTGAGAAGCAGTCCTCCGACCGAGCGCATGAGTGTGGAATTAGCCAGTATCAACAGAGGCCTATGTGACCCAGACATGGGAACCGTCCTGCTAACACATGATCCGGAGCCAGGGAGGGGCTCCTCCTGTTCGAGCCCTGGAAAGACACTGCCTGTTTGAAAGACAGGAGTCAGCGGTGGCCTCCCCGGGTCTGGCCACTTCCAGACTTGTTTGACAACAAATTGGGAATGTGGAACACCCTGAGCTAACAAAGGAAAAAACAAGACCAAGTCGGGCATCTCTGTTTCCAATCCTTTGAGGCCTGATCGGCACAAAGGTGTGACTCCACCAAAGAGAGCTCGCAGTTTAAGGCTGCTCAGCCTCAGCCATGAAGCTGAGATATTTCTCACCTCATTGGTCATTGCATCAGAAGATGGTGCCTCAGAAACGGTGGGGTTCAGGTGGGACAGTGGCGTCCTGCCACCACACGAAATGCAACAGTAAAGTCGAACAGGAAATACACTATGAATAGATGACCATCACTGCAATGGGTTAGCAATGGGTGTGTTGATAGACTGGGTTGTACACTCCTCTAGAAGCTGCTTAGGTGCACAGTGTTGGGACTAAGCTGGACAGCAAGCTGGAAAAATGAGTGTTAGAATACCCGGGCCAGTGAGCAGCCTATAGAGAAAGATAAGGAGCATGCACCCGGACGGTAATGTCAGGGACATGCCCCAAAGCAGGAAATGACGAATTATGGCCCTACAGTCCACCCAAACCACAGGAAGAATGGTTCGCTAAAGGTCAAACGTGAAGACAAGATTGCCTGAGAACAAATGTGAAAAGCCTTGTCCTATTCATTCATTCATTCATTCATTCATTCATTCATTCATTCATTCATTCATTCATTCATTCATT
>JABUIW010000023.1:6155997-6351494 GCA_013363375.1 Menidia beryllina
CTCTCCCCTTCCCTCCTTCCTCCCCCCCGCCCTCCCCCCCTGCTCCAGGCCACCTTCCGTTCCTTAAGGTGCGCTCTGTCAACAGAACCTGGGGCCGCCATTCCTGAGAACCACGGTGTGAGGACCTGTCCTGTCCTCCGTGCACCGATGTGGGAACTTTAAAGTCCTCGTTCATGAACTCTGACCCTTGACCAGGCACTCATTCAGTCCCGTGCGGCGGCGGCGACGGCGGGGCGCCACATGGGAGGAGCCCCACTGTCCACCCCACAGTCAACGTTTTATTTATGGACCTCTGCACTTTTGGCTGTGATGATTTCAGTACTTAAGTAGTTACCTAAACTGTATTTTTAAGGATTTTATACAATATTTACATGCAATACACCATGAATTCAGTTTTTTATTTGCCAACCTTTTTCTTTTTTTTTTGTTTAATTTGAATTTTATTTGTTTGTTTTTGTTATTTAATTGTCATTACTTTGGCATGTGTTGTCATTATTCCCAAGCACACATGCCTGTTGGATCTAACTTGGGCGTGCGCTGCGGGACGTTTCCTCTCATGTTTTATTTTTTGTGTATCATGATTCTGATGACAGCTAAACACCAAGAAGCAGGTGTAAGGAAAATCTGTGCTGGATGAGCTCAACTTTGTTGTCACCCTCTGCTTTGAGTACAAATAACTGGACCAGAAGGGACGACGCAAAGAGTCCGCGCTTTGGTTCCGGGAACTAAAAAGAAACGAGTTGATTTCCTGTGTCATGACTGGTTCTGTTGTTTCTGTGCTTTCATAGGAGACCCAAACAGAAGGTATCGTTTTCATTGTCCTCTTTTTTTTGTAACGATTGAAGAAACACATCATAGGAGACAGAGTTTAAAGGGGGGGGGGGGGGGGGGGGGGGGGGGGATCTGGAGGGAAAAGTGCTGTTTGTTTTTTGAAAACTTGACGGTTTAAACATTTGGATGTACACGTCTGAAAATCTGAAAACTATTCCAGGACGCCGGGAGGATAAATGCAGCTTCCATCATTTTAGTTTGACTTCACCACGTCTGGTGCCTTGACGGTTTGATCTGTGAGGACTTGTAAGGTTTGCCACCGTTCTCACTCACACAGGCAGCGGATTTCTGGATCCCGAGCGGTGCGGAGGCGTCCCGAAAAAGGCGACAATACGAATCTGAGCTTTACATGTTGCAGACGGGCGGGCGGGGGGGCAGCAGCAGCAGCAGCTCCTCGGCTCTCTGACTCTGTGAGCGCGTCTGACAGAGCTCAGACTATATTATATATAATATGTATGATACAGCAAAGGTAGACTATCTACTGTGTGGATCTTTTTTTAGTTGACGAAAGAAAAAGAGCAAAACGGTCCCTTTCAAATGTGTGGAGGAGGGTGGGAGGGGGCATGTGCAGATGGGGGGGGGTTCCTGTGTCAGTGGTGTCATAATGTGTCTGTGACAAGGGGACAGGGTTGCCTGTATTTATAAAGGTTTGATTTTTTTTTTCTTCTCTCTCTCTCTCTCTCTAAGGGGGGATTTCGGGGGGTAGAGTCTGAACTGTGTTCCATGTTTGTGGTCGAAGCAACAAGGGGCAGAACAAGTGAACTGGATGGCAGAAGAACAATTTGGTATTTTTAAAAAGAAAACTTGGCATTGCGATGCCACCATGTGGCCATATGATGCAAGTTGTTAACAAGGATGAAACATGTTATTTTAATGTTATTTTTTATTTCAAAATCCTATTATTAATAAAGTCAATAATTACTGTTGCCCCCCCCCCCCCGCGTGTCCCGTCACTGACCGCCGGCTGACCTGGAACAGGGGTCGTGGAAAGTTCAGCCTGTGTGGGGTTAAAAGGACAAGCAGCGGGTCGGCCAGCGGTGGGAGGAACGTCTGGTGGCCAAAGCTGATCAATAAAGCAAAAAAAAAAAAGACCATAATGTCTTATAGCCGCTTAGGGGTTCAGAGGGCAAAGAGCAACCCTGGTCTGAGTCTTTAGGATGGATTCAGTACCACTTTTTGCAGACATTTGGTCAAATATTTTCCATCCATGATTTTAAAAAGTTGGGAATATTTTTTGGGGAAAAAAGGGGCCAATTTATTGATTTCCAGGAATGTACTTCGCGGGCAGTTTTCCAGATTCTCCGCATCTTTCGACCTTTAAAATGCAGGTATTGCAAATGGATTGATAGGAAATTAAAATAATTCACAGTTAAAACAATTAAATGAAGGAAATCTGCATTTCTAATGCGTTTAGACCAGATTGCCCTGATACGGAGGGCTACATCCTCCACTCAGCTTTGCCTGTAATAGACAATAGCAGGCAATTAGAAGTCTGTAAGGGTTTTTGCGTTGAACCAGAGGCTACAAAAAGGCCTCTGTCAGGTTCATTTTCACTCTCAACGTTAACACCACCACACAAGTGCTTTTGTTTGCCTCCATTTTGAACTTTTTCCACTGTTTGCTGAAATGTTTTTAAAAGCTAGATGTCTCAAATGAAGATCCCCACACACGCTTGTAGTAACCTTTTATTCCAGAACCGATCACACAAGTGTTCACATTTTCTGTCAGCTTCATTTTGATTCTGTGGGATTTCTCCATCTTTAAACTCTGATACTGTCAACAGCTCTTCAGGTTCAGGTAAATCCAGTTTCACTTGAGGTCTCGTGAGCCGTCGGTGTGTTTGAAGCAAGCATCTCAACAGTTCTGACAGCAAAGACCAGGGATGAATCAGTCCAAAACAAATGGACTGAACCAGCCAGACAGAGCTTTGAGAAACTCACTTGCTCACTGCCACTAAATTACCGTCATTTCCTTTATTACTGTGTAGTGGTGTTCTTATTCACCCTTTACTTCATGCGAACCATAACCTCCATACTAGCCTTTAAATCGAGAGCTGCTCATACCTTTAATATGCTTATGTACAATAACCATGTGTACAATGCATTGAACAAAAACATAGGATGTCAGTTTGAAACATAACTTCAAATATTCTGCGCACATTTTGAGAGCAAACCACTAACAAGGTGTGCGCAGCTGACAAATTCCGATATAAACTCGCATGTAAATGACTACTGTACATTTCATTCACTGCATACATGCGCGAGTGCAAAACAACTGATGTGACATTTTTTTAACTCCATAGAACGGCTGAGAAAAAGTCACACGAACCTCAACGAAGGCAAGTCGTATTTACAAAATACCAGCGCCAGGAGTCTAAAAGCAACAGATATGGCTTCATGAATTTGAGATAGCTTTGAGATTGGGGTGAAACGCAGACTTTTCAAGCTCACATACAAAACAAACAAAGACATGAGAATCACCAAACGCATGTAAACGCTAGGAAACGGCTCATCTGGGCCGTTTCCAGGAATGTTTCTTCATTTGGTTTTTTTTTTTGTGTTTTTTTTTTTGGTAAAACATTGAACTTAACTTATGAAACTTTGGCAAACAGAAAAATGAGTAAAAAAAAAAAAGTGAATTCTTCCTTTAACAAAATCCTTTCAGTTTGTGAGTTTTATGTTTTGCATTTGGTCTCTTTAGCTCAAGTACGACGGAACACAGTTTTCGGACATGCAGCTTGCGGCTGATCGTTCCTCTCCGACACAATAAATAGCTAAATTCAACTTCAAAACGTTTCCAGAGTGATAAAGCTTTTGGTTTACGCTTGCTCGCTCTCACCTCGCATCTGTACGACAAACCACGCAAATTGTAAACCGAGACAGGGTGAGGACAACGAAAGGCCAAAACCTTCAGGCGGGAGTGGGAGGACGACGGGGAGGTGCTGGACTTATGAGCTGGGGTGCTGGTGGACTTCCTCTCGGGTCGTTCATTTGGGAGGCAGCGGGTTCTCCAGGGTTGTGGGAGTTGCCACCTCTTTGTAAAAGTTGTCGATCTGCTCCTTGTACATCTTCAGCACGACGGGCCGCTTCAGCTTCATGGTTGGACCTGTGGAACCACAAAGGACCGTTATACCACTGATGTACCCCGGCTTTTAACTGCACTTTAAAGGTTCCCTAACCTAAAAGTTTGCAAAATACAGGGAGGAACAACCTGCCGCCGGCAGATTTATTTTGAAAGGAGGCTCAGAATGGCCCCAAAGCTACTGAAACGGCATCAAAGAGGCCCAAAAAAAAAAAAAAAAAAAAGGCTTAAACATTCACGGCGAGACATAAAACGGTTCAAAGGTGACTAAAAGGGCCTGGAACCAAAGCAGCGTAGATGGAGACATTAGCATAATTAGATGGGAGTCTGTTTCAGCCTCATTGTTCTGCCTGGAACATTTACACGCAGCTGTGGAGGTTCAAAGCCTGAGCAGGAATCCGGTCCCTGTGCTGAGGGCCTGGGCCTGGGGAGAGCACGTGGTAACGGGGGGCGTGAAGAGTTAGGGGGGACTTTTGAAGCATGAAGAGTCTTGGTTTGCTCCGCTAGAAGTTAAGCTGCTGTCATTTGTTCTGTGACAAAGTTCATCTCTGGCCTAAAACCCCTTTTTATCCGTTTCAGTTCAGCCGAGCTAAAATAAGCTGTTGGTAGCTGACTCAGCAACACGAGGAAACCATCAAACAAATTCAATTGATTGAAATTTCCCCCTTTTTTCTCTCCCCCTTAAAATCCATAAAAAAAAAGAGATTCTGCTCGAGAGGGATAAACTCATTACGGGCTTCAGGTCAGAGCCATGTGATGAGAGGCTTTTTTTCCTCCCTGCTCATCCTCTCTCCGACTCACCCAGCTCTCCTCCCCCGATGGAAAAGTCCCGCTCCAGGACCAGCCACTTCTGGATGCGCTGGGCGTTGGACGTGGCCCTCTCGTTGACCTGGTTGATTCCCTCCTGGATGGCGGCGTGGACGGCGCGGTCGCGGGCGACCTGGGAGACGCGCGTGGCGTTGCTGCCCAGCTTCCTGCACAGCTCCTGGCCTTCCGGCGTCAGCTCGTCCTCCGGGTCGCCCGTCTCCGGGTTCGTCTGGCACTGCGCAGAGAAAACGCCAACGCCTTTACAAACGCCCGTGGGCCTCCTGAACGCCCACCAGGGGGCGGCGTTCGACATTCAAAATGAGAAGATCCGGCTCTTCTTTTTGGAGACAGATACACTGTCTCCCAATGAGATTTGATAGGACACAAAGTTTACAAATGAGAGTGTTTTCAAACTACGCTCACAGATACAGAGTTGCGTCTGAAGCCTGCTCCAGACACCCGTCACCGTTTTATCTCAGAGATTAGAGATGAACCGAGCGGGCGCGGTGAGACGAGCACATCTTTTTTTTTTACCTTAATGGTGAGCAGCATGGACAGAAACTTCTTCTTGTCTCCGATCAGCATGGCGTTGCTGACCAGCGGCAGGGCCTCTTTCACTGCGTCCTCGATGGGGACGGGGGGGATGTTCTCCCCTCCTGCGGTGATGATGAGCTCTGTGGGCACAGCAGAGGAGTTCAGACCATTTTTTAAAAAAAAGCGACGCTGTAGGGAGGGGGGGGGACGGGCGACAGAGCGCCTCCTAGTGAGTTACCTTTAATCCTCCCGGTGATGAAGAGGAAGCCGTTCTCGTCGTGCTTGCCCAGGTCCCCTGAGTGGAGCCAGCCCTCTGCGTCCAGGGCTTCCTCGGTCTTGTCGGGCATGTTGAGGTAGCCCATGAAGACGTGGCGGCCCCAGAAGCAGATCTCGCCGTTCCCCTCCTCGTCGGTGGTGTGCAGCTTCGTCTCGCACCCGGGGATCTCTTTACCGCAGCTGAAAGGCAAAAGCATTCCCTCACCTTTGGAACCCTTATTTTAACCCTGTTTTTTTTAACCCGTAGCTTAACAAACGAGGGAGGAAAAAGGGAGAAGAAGAAAAAAAAAAAAGGCACCTGGTGAGCTTGAAGGCTTCGGGGCGGGAGATGGTGTGCGGCCCTGTGCTCTCGCTCATGCCGTACAGCTCGTACAGGGGAATGTCCAGGCTGAGGAAGAACTCCAGCGTGTCTTTGGTGATGGGGGCGGCGCCCGTGTAACACTTGCTGCAGCGGTCCAGGCCCAGGGCCTTGCGCACCTTTTTGAAGACCAGCTTTTTGGCCAAGCGGTAGGTGAGCGGTGCGGCGCCAGCGGCCGCATTCCTGGGGGGGGGGGGGGGCAGGCGTTCATACAGATGTTGACACCTCTGGCTGTCCATGTACATGGCTGTTTCTCCACAGGGTGCGTACTTACTGGTTCATCTTGGTCAGGTTGGTCTGCAGACCCACGTCTTTGGCCCAGGCGGCCACCTTCCTGCGTACGGTGGAGGACTTGGCCCCTACGGATTTCATCTTCTCCTGCATCTTCTCCCACACACGTGGGACGCCCATGAAGGCCGTGGGGCGCACTTCCTTCAAGGTGTTCACCAGCGAGCCCTGATGGGACCACATCAAAAGTTTTTTTTTTAGCACACCATCACGGGTTGAACCCTCAGCTCCTTCTACCACCATCTACAGCTGACGGCGCGGAAACTTTACCGGAGCACAAAGACGCCTTTGCAGCTTGTGTAACTCAGTCACATGTCTCCCTTTGAATGTTTCTGGAAGGCTTCTGTCGGTGTGCCGCCTTTAACTACATCACACGCCTTAAACCGCGCAAATGAGCCCGTTTTTGTCGCGATTTAATGGCTGGAGATATTAACAGAGAAACGGCCGCGGGCAGAAAAACAACTCCTCCGCGCACCAAATAGATGAGGGGATGGTGAGGATTAAAGGCTCTGAGGGGAGTTTTTGAAAACATCTTGCCATTTTGGAAAGTGACATTGAGAAGAGTAAAACTGGACATTTATCCTCTGCTGCACCTATTAAAGATAACGCTTCCATCCTAAAGCCAGAGACACATTATTTGCCCTACTCGGTAGAATTAGTTATTTTTTCTGACATGTCTGTTCATCTCTAAATCAGATCTTTAGGCCAATGCTTATTTTGAGGGGCTCTTCGCAGTACGGGAAACACAGCTGCCGGCGTTCACCTTCAGGGCGTCTGGCTGGGCGAAGTGGGTGGCTCCTCCGACCCTCATGGTGACCCAGATGTCCATCATCTGGGCAGCGATGTGGCTGAGCGGCAGGTAGCTGACCACCACCTCCCGGGCCTCCGTCAGGTGCACGTGTATGCCGGTGGAGAGCGCCGTCCACGTTATCTGTGCAGAGAGACCACGCTCGTGTAAACAAGGTTTCGTATCTTTGGTGATGAACTTCAGAGGGAATAAAGTGCACTTAAACGGGAGGGCAGAAGTATTCTTTCCACACGGGAGGCTGAAGCTTTGGTTTAAAGTTAAAAGCACAACATAATGAAACCATTAAAACTTCCCAAACCTGCTGGCTTAATGAGACACTTGATTCACATAAAAAAAGATCACTCAGAAAATGCCATGAACAAATTTATCCTCTTCCTAATGTTACAGCCGTCAAATTGTTTGTATAACACAAACAACTCTAAGACATCAGATATGTTTATCATGTTTACTTTAAGCGAGGCATGCTTTTTTTATCTCCGATATATAATAACAATCCAAACACAGACGCCGCTGCTGCTCAAATCAGAGATTTAACTGGATTACAATGTCCCCAAGGAGAACTGTGAGGACAGAGAGTCTTCTGATTGGCGCGTGGAAACGGTCTGTGTCAGGCAGCGCACATGTAACCCTGGAGGACTGGCAGACACGTGTGGGCCTCCGAACTTACGTTGTCGTGGCTCAGCATGACTCCTTTGGGCTGTCCTGTGGTTCCTGAGGTGTAGATGAGCGTGCAGCATTGATTGGGCTTCTGGCTGGAGATCACTGCATCCAGAGGCGCGTCGGGCTCGTCCCGCCCGAGCGCCATGAACTCGGCCCACTGTGGCGGGAAGAGAAAAGAGAAGAAAAAAACCCACTGAGCTGAGTTTTTTAACATAATGACTTCTTAGAGCTTCTCGTGTACATCGTGTGCCCTTACAGAGTATAGATTTGGTCTCTTCTCTTTCAGTGCATCTTTGTACTGGACGATGGCTTTCAAGTGAGGAAGCTTGTCTTCAATCTGGGAAAAGAAAAAAGAACCAGATCTGATGAGTGTAATGCTGACAACAGTAACGGCGTGGGATCTGAAAAATCTTAAGCAAAATCTAAATGTCCTGTCGGTTTCGGTGTGAGCTTATTTACGTGCAGAGAATGGCTGAAAGTCTGAAGTCAGGTAAAACAGGCTCCAGCTCTGAGTCTCACCTGAAGGATTTTCTGCAGCTGTTTGTGGTTCTCCACCACGATGACATTAGCCTTGCTGTTCTCTGCTACGTATTGGCAGGCCTCAGGAGAGTTGGTGGTGTAGATGCCCACGGCGAACCCGCTGAAAGGCACGAAGGGACGGTCAGAGTCAGCAGGTCAGAATTAGCAAACCTGGTTCAGTGCAGGCCAATAACACAAGGGCTGTCGCCAGCCTCCATCTCCGAGATTTAGAAGAAATGTATGCTAAAAACAAACTGAGACAAACCAAACTCCGTTCAAGAGTAGCCAAAGAAATTTTCAATCCATATGCAACTTTCTTTTTGTCCAAAGCTCCAAAAATAAAGCCTAAAAGAATCCTAAACTAATTTTTACACTCAGTAAAGGCAAGCATGAGCATAAAAAAATAAACTTTATGACCTCAGCCATCTGCAAAATATACAAAAAGGAAAGAAAATTTGGTTTATACAAACAAAAAATACCTCGAAGGTGAAAAGTTTATAAAAGCCTTGTCCTACAAAAGATGATGAGTCACCTTAATCGGAGGCATTTGTTGGAGTTCAAGTTCTTCTGGTTCATATTTAGTTTCGAGGGGAGGCCAAAACCTGCTTCCCTAAGTGGTTTTGTTTCACTAGAGTAACTTGGCTCCACCCCTCCCGTTGACTTAATCAAACACGACCTGCGATTTGGGTCGCTGTGACCGGTCTGACAGGTTCACATTCCTGCAGTGGTGTGTCATCAGCTTGACCTTCCATTCAGTATCTTCAAAAAAACATCTGACACTTATGTTACAAAATATAACTATAAAGTTGGGTTATAATTTATGATACGCTCATTTACATGGACACACTCATTTTACAAGTCTTACAGGAAGTGCAGCCAAAAAGTCACGTGTCCTCCATTTAAAATTAGACACAAAATAACAAAAAAAGAAGAAAAAAAAATCCCACAGCAGATGTGTGGTGATGTAAGCGGCTTTGTGGCCCTGACCATTGATGCGACACGCGTTCCCTGTGCTCCGGGGTTTCTGGTTTGTGCTGAATAACACACACGCTGTGGTGTCTGATGATATATCCTAAAAACTGGAGGGATTTTTCAAGGAAGTGCCTTTAGCTGCTTTGCTCTGACGTGGTTCAGTGTGTTCGTTAAAGTGCGTCTAACTATGAGTTGGAGAACAAAAGATGCCGGCCCCTTTTCATCATCAGACAAGTGAAATAACTCACTTAATCAATAAAAGTGTCAGCCGGCTTAAGAAGCTACGTGCCAAACTGGATGGCCCCATTCTGCCCTGGGACGCTCGTGATTCCAGTCTCAGTGCGCATCGCTCAGGTATGGAAGAAATGCGAATGTCAACACACGCTCACACACACACACTCTGATTACAGTGAGCCAACACTGAGGCTGTTGTTGAAGGTGAAACCTTAAAAAAAAAAAAAGCAAAAAAATCTAACTCACCCTGCCAAAATGGCTCCGATGTCTGCGATGAACCACTCGGCTGAGTTGAAGCCCAGAATCCCGACGCCGTGGTAACGCTGCAAGCCCAGCTGCAGGCAGACAGGCGAGAAAGGACTGTCAGACTCACAGGAAAAGGAACTGCTTCCAAAACCTTTTTATTGAATTAGGAATAGCAAAAAGAGTCCCGGTAGAACCTGCTGGACTTGGTGGGATTTGGCTGGAATCACCCAGATTCACCCAAACCTTTTCTCACATGCTTGTGTTTGATTTGGGGGTGTGGAATTAAGGCCTGATGACAACAACTGGAGCTGCGTGAGTGAGTGCAGACCTAAAGAAAGCGCACGATGCAGTCAAATGGACTGCAGGCCGACTGGGTTTTAAACCGTGTCGATCCTTTAATAGCCTTTGTTAAGCCCTTAATGCTCATGGTTAAAAACACATTATGCTGCAATGTTAAGCTGCAAATAGAAACACATTTCCTCCGCTGACTGAAGTCGAGTTATGACGGCTAAATCAACCCAATCACCTGAAACACGGTTCAGCAGGTCTGCATCCTCCTGTCAGAGTAGAAACGAGTCTCCATGCTGACTAACAAAGACCTGTCCTTAGCACCAATAACGGCCAATAACGGTAACAGAAATCTGTTGCGTTAAAGCAGAGAAATCCTTTGCACATTGGACAGAAACTGTCAGTTATGGAGAGCAGACATAAAAAAAGTTACAGATTTCCACACCGTATCTTTAAAATCGAGCTTCTAGATGCAACTTCGATAGCTGAGCGACCTATCGTGATTTTATTTTCCAACCTAGGAACCTGCTTGTGTTGAATTGTTCCAGTGCTGTTTGCCAACATCTGGGAAAGTAAACCTGAGTCATTTTTACACATGTGCTTCTGACTGAATTGTGATAGTGTTGCATTGCTAAGTGTGTTTGTCCCCGGAGCTGAAGGCGCCTACCTTTAAGAAGCTCTTGGCGGCGGTGCGGCAGCTCTGGTAGTAATCTTTGTAGTTGAGGCTTTTTTGCTGCTCGCCCTCCTTCCAGCTCAAAGCCGTGCAGTCGCCGAAGCGCTCCACAACTGAGGTGAACATCTGGTTCACAGTCAAAGGGGTCTCGGCGGCCACGCCGGAGTCCCCGATCCGGAGCTTCACCACCGCGTCGCGCTGCGACGTCCACAGACGAGGCTCCGCCGCCGGCACCGACAGGGAGTCTGGACGCTTGGCTTTCACTGAAAGAAGAATCGAATTCAGAGGGACCACCAAAGCTTCCATAGAGGGCCTGAGGGATGAACTGTTTTCTCACATTTACTGCTACAGTTTCCTGTTTGTCTAAGGACGGCGTGAGCTCCACAAATTCATCCTGCATGTGTGGCGCTGGTGGGAAACCCACCGCGCACCTTCCAGTGTTTAAAGCTCACAGAAAGGCTAAAGTAACAGACAGAGGAATGAAACTCATTTAAGCCCTGGGCAGGACGTCCTTCCTCAGTCACACTACCCAAACAAAGAAAACTAAGGCCTTTCATATTAATTGGCAAAGAAAGCTTTCTTTAAAATAATAAAGCCAACATTGTCTGATCACCATTTTAAACGGTCAGGGCTCCAAAGGTGTGTGAGACACAAACAAAGCCTCCTCACTGTCAAAGAGAGGGTGACAATCAAACTGTCATGCTAAGTTTTTAAATGCGTTAAAACTCAATACACAAGTTAGCACTGCGAGCTAAGTCTTATGATCAATGAATTACACTTAAATTATCACTGAGAATTATAACCGCTCAAAGGAAATTGTTTAACCACCATATAGTCTAAGTATATAGCTAAAGTAGCTAAAGTAAATATTTATTACAAGTTTCCCTAAAGAGAATCATCTGTGTTATGTTTTTAGATTCACCAGAAGCAATTAAAACATCTTGCAAAACATCAAGTTCTACAAAAAACAACCCGAAAGAGTAGTGCCACATTAATAAGCCAGAATAGACCAGAAGTAACTGGCTCTGTACAAGAAAACCCAAACTTTTATCCCCATTTACAGTCTAAATTCTGAGTTTATCTCTTTTAAATTTACATTGTTAGAATTGTTCCCTTAATGCCTGAACATAATTATATATTTTCTTTAGATAAAACAGTGTAAGTTACAGTGTGTTATCTCTATTTAAAAGGCATATACTGTTTTTTTACACCATTCAGTAGACTGCAAAAGGCATATGCAAATCAGGGCTGTCATTTTGACTAAAAACAAACCCCCGAGGATTTGAATACTTAACAGAGGAAAAAGCTTTTTCCACAGAAGGGATTTTAAAGAAAAGAGAACTGGGTTTTTGGCCCACTGGCCAGCTGGATGTTTTAGTACTGAAGACGTGTCATTCAGTGTATTTATTACAAACGGTTCTGCTGGTCATCACTGTGGTTTTGCATGTGGATTTTAGTGCCGCGAGATGAAATTTGAATCCCAGCAAGCCTACATTTTTTAATGATTTTAACATGCATGGTGACATAAGATCATTCCCTCAGCGGCTGGAACAGGAAAGAAAGTCAAAGTTGAGTTAAAGGGAAAGACAGAGGAAGTAGAGTTTGTTCTGCCAAAGAATGCGGAGTCCACTTCCTGTGGAAAAACCTTTCGTCATAGATGCTGACATCAGCAACAAGAGTGAGCCCAACATAATGACATGTTTATACATTGATTATTATCATTTACATCCAACTGCTCCACCCAGACACATGCTGTGCTTCAGGGAGGGAAGGGGGGGAAACGTGGAAACTCCAGGCCTCACCATGCTGTGTGTTGGCGCTGTGCTCAGCGGGGACCTCCGTCGCCTTGGTGCTGTTGGTGACTGCATCCAGAGTGACAATCGCCTCTTCCTTCTCCCCAGTGGACTCTTCCTCTGAGGACTCACTACGGGAAAGGAAGGTGGGGGGAAAAATGGCTGTTCATAAGTACCTTTCATTTTTAGCATCCTTTTTTATATTTTGGTAACTGAAAGACGACACAAAATGACCACACGGGCTGCCGTTGAATCCCACGTTTACGCAAGAAACAGCCATCCATCAACACCTCTGGCCGGGGGGGGATTTGTCCTGACTCACTTTGCTGTGTCCACGGTGCCGTCATCTAAGGAGGCAGCGCTGTGTTCGGCGCCGCAGGGCGACTCCAGGAAGCCCCCTGCCTGGGAGGGCTCCATCACCACGGCTTCAGACATTGAGGTGGGCTCACACGCTGTCACTGTAAGAGAGGAGCACCAAAGAGAGTTGGATTTCCCCTTATTCCCCCCAAAAAACAACCTACAAAGAAGTTCCAGTAAAAGTCAAACTAATATTAAAGAGATTACAGTATAACACTGGCTTTGGGACCCATTTCCAGCCAGTTGTTAATATAAGCGTTTGGTTTTGGAAACAGTGGAAAGACGTCTCTGCTTTGACCTTCACATATGACCTGACAAATGCATCACGGGAGCCACAAGATAAATCTTTGAAGCGAATCCGTTCATTGATTACAAAACACAAACTGCTTTACAGGCAGTAAAATGCATCTAAATATAGAGACACAAAAAAACAAGGACTCCTTTTCATGTAATTGCCAAACAGTGAGATGAGCAGCACCTCTGTGTGACGCCAGCAGTGTGTTGTGTGTATTCAGCTCACGTCTCAGTGCTGCTGGCACAGGGTCATGTCTACCCTTTTCATTTATCTTACAATTTAGAGCAAAAAAATCTGAAATGTTCTTAAGAAAAAGTAAACATGGTTGATGAAAAAGTAAACATGGTTGCAGAAATCCTGCATCTGACAGGACCTGTGACTTTATGGGTGGTTGTACAAACACTGTCGCTGTATTGCTGATAAAATACATACAGGAAGAGAAAGAGGAGCATATGGCTGAGAGGGGACTCAGGTCACAGTTGGAGATAACGTTGTTCATCTGCAAACAATGGTCTACTTTTCATTGCTGCGCTCGGTCAATAAAGAAAGCTTTTAAAATCTCCAGCCTCTAAAAACGGCATGAAAGCCAAGAGGACGAAAGGAAAAATGAGTCCACAAACTGCTTTGTTTTCAAGTGCGATCAGAGGTCATCGCAGTGGACACTACAGAGGTGCTACGGGAGCAACATCTACCAGGAATAGGCCAGAGTCAGGCAGAAAACGGTGCAGAGACGCGGGCTCCGCAGAGGTCAGAGAGCAGGAGCCACAATATTTTTCTGCATTCCCAGAGAGTTCGACGCGCGTTTGCCAAACACAGCTTCCAATGTGATTCCAAAAACAGTTGAAGTGGCCTGACATTCTCAGCCTACGACCCCTCCCAGCGTCACTGGCACCTCGCTCATGTGAGGGCCTGTCGTCCCCTCCCTGAAGGGGCTAAAGACACATTCTAGTCTACGTGATAATACAGGCTTCTGCTGGGACTCAGCCGTGGGGGGATAAGGGTGGAGACAAGCATGCGGGGGATGATCTGGGTCAGACTTTAAAGCCCCCCTCCTTCCCCTTCTTTCTTCAGTCCTGGTCTTTGTTAGGGTCTCTGAAGGCGGGGCAGGAAAAAAATGTCGACTATCATAATTCAATCTTTAGATGTAATTTTAAGGCTAATTTCTCCTTCTCTTCTTTGTTTACCCCTCACTACTTTAGACACTGTGTGCTTTTTAGATGTTAGCTGATGAGTTAAAGCCTCATGAGTCCATAACATAAACATCGCATACAGAATTTGGATAAAACACCTCTTATCTCGCCTGCTTCTTGTCAGCTTCTGAAAAGTGTCTTATGACATCAATCCAAGTCATTGTTACACAATCTTCCTTGATAAGATTAAATCTGTTGCTTGCTGAGCTGTTTTTGTCTTGATATCAGCATGGCTGGGTAAGCACAATCAAAAGATTATTTTACAAGTTTTTTTTTTTGTTTGTTTTTTAAGGCAGAAAAATATGTCAAATCACCACGTTTAGATCCTCAGCTGGAGGACAAGGAGGTGTCAGCATTAAAAAAAGTCAGTCTGGTCTCTACTCAGGGCACCCGGTGCCAATGATGAATAATCTGCTGGACCCCGGCACAAACTTCCACCATAACAGGAATGCTGCAGTCATGCAGTTGGGGGTGGGGGGGATTATGACAGTGGAGCATAGCAACAGCTGTTCCATTCAGAAAGGGAAACGCAGCAACAGTTGGGAAGATAACAGCTTGTAAAGCTCTTATGTGTTGCTGCATAACAGAAGATTTAAAGTAGAACTATGACAACTCTTTTATAGACCCCTGCCCAAAGCAAGACCCCCGCCCGCCCCCCCGCCCCCTCCAAATACAGCAGCATCGCATCACACCAATAAACTTCTGATGGAATAATCCCCCGTCTAACCGCCTCCTCTTTTGTCTGTTTACAGCCATCAGAACACTTAGCTGTCTGAAAGCTATTTATGTGTCTGGAGACACACCTGAGATGATAATGTA
Organism: Menidia beryllina; assembly: GCA_013363375.1. Lineage (NCBI taxonomy): Eukaryota > Metazoa > Chordata > Actinopteri > Atheriniformes > Atherinopsidae > Menidia > Menidia beryllina. The sequence continues at coordinate 6,171,027 of JABUIW010000023.1, forward strand.
GGGCTTTGCGTGATGTGAATCCTCAGCCGGCTGCCTTTAGTCAAGCAGCTCAGGACTGGGTGTGATCCTCTGCACCATCATCGCACGAGTGGCCTGTTTTTCACAATTTGCAAGCATTCTTTAGTCAGTCAGGAATTCGTGGGAATATGATGCTTTAGCAGGTATTAGCAAGAGCTGCACTGGCAGACTCAGAGATCCGCTGGTTGGGTTACACCCATCTGTCAAGGAGTGAGGTCTGCCCTTGTTGTCTAAAGGCAGAGGAAGGTACGTATTCTGGCCACTCTGTAAATCCACCCATCTGACACTGGGAATTGTGCTCTCGCTGCTAAACGCCAATGAAGCCAAACGTGTTGGTGTTAATAAACGGCTTACACAGTAAATCAGAGCCAGTACGTCAATCATCTTTGCCAAACACGATAGAGTAATGTTCACAGAAATATATAAGCCAGCCTGCGTTTTTCTAAGGATCTCTATCAAACGAGTTCTTGACAAACTTGACATCTGAAAGCGAAGGCTGGGATTTAAGGTAAAGGGACATCCTCAAAGTCACATGTATGAATCATTCTAGAAAGCTGCAGTACTCACGTTGCATTGCTGGAAACGGACACGTTTTCCCTTTGGATTTCACTGGAATCCTCCTCTTTTTCCCTGTCTCCTTTGTACAAACGCTGAGGCTTCAATTAGCCGGGAGACTCGCACATTTACTTCAGCCACCACTGTGTGTACAACTAAAGCAGGATATCATTCATTTTCAAACAGCAGCCGGCTCCGTAGGTCCCTCCCCCTGAAGACCCCACCCATACTGGCCTGCCAGCTTCCTCCAGTCACCCCCTCCTTCCTCTCATTGCAAAGCAGCCTGATTGGCTGAAACTGCTCACACCACAAGGACCCTTTTTCCACATAAGGCCATGCAAACCAAAATGAAGAGGGAGGGGGAAGCACACACATTTTCTCTTGACAGATGATGCTGTGAAACTGGTGCCCATCCCCCAGCAGAGCCAGATGCAGCTCTACACACATACACGCTGCAGATACGTCGGCTGGGGTTACTATTGGACACACGGTATGAAAAGGTCTCCAAAGAGACGGTCTACAAATGCAGCTGTGCTGGCTCAGCCTCACCGTTTGACAACTGAAGTCTATATGATCTCTCCAATTCTACATTGAATCTATATGATTTTAATTCCATTAAATGTTGCTGATCAATCTTTTCAGGATGCATCCATTGGATATAAAAAAAAAAGACTTTTTGAGTGAGGCAAATATGGACATTTCTCCGTTGCACATCTCATCACCTTTTTGTCTTCTCGTTTCAAAAACATTCACACTTGATAAAAATACGATTGAGATGTTTAAATGTATTGGCAGCCTAATTTTAGCCATCTGACTCAAAACCGTAGCCCTCAGTCCCATTATAAGGGCGTGACAGGTTAATCCTGTACTTCTCGTTTTCACAAGTCGTGACCTGATAGACAAGAATCCAAGAAAAGAGGAAGAAATGAACAAATGATGAAAACGTTTACTGCTTGCAGATGCTTGTATAGAAAAAAACAAACAATAATGTCTCTTTGATGTAATTTGATTTCATAACCACAAGCTAAACGCTTTTGTCCGCTAAACGTGACAAAAGACTTCCTCTGGACTCCTTCACTCTGACAGAAGAAGCAGACGAAGCAGAAAGCACATCAATCTTCTCCCCAAACTTGATGATAAACAGTCAGCTAAAAAAAAGAAAACGCAACAAGTTCTACCACACACTATCTCTCTCTGTACATATTCACATAAAAAGGTACATTCACTGAACACGTGTGCGCTTAAAAGCTGAGCCTACGTGTGCACCACAGCCGGGCTGCATGGATCTTATCCTATTTATCCAATTCAATTACCTCCTAAATAGTGGCTCACTTTTCAGCTTAATCTTTAAATCACTCGCGTGCAAATGGCTGCATGACTTCACCTAAATGTGCCATCACTGTTGCCTGATGAGACGAAAGACTTCTGCCAGCCAATTGCCAACGAACAGCCCAAAGCCCCCCCAGCACCGCGTCACAGGCCATGGCTAAACCTGAGTCAGCGTGCACATGCGCACTGCACCGACATGCTGCATGGTGATGCACCCCAATGTGGGTGTGCTGCCGGTCAGCATGGGGGTCAGCTGTCCCACTCTCCGCTCATAAAACACTCACGGCCACATCTTTGTCCCAAGTACCTAGTATTCCAGAACAAACTCTCATGTTCACAGTTTAATCTAAATAAGTATGTCGCAATTTATCATCATATCATTTGTGGATGCAAGATGATGACATATTTCATAGTCAACTGATATTATTTCAAGTTAGTTAGAATTGACTCCTACTGATTAGAACTTTGGAAAAAGTGAATGCTATGGCTGCATGTTTATGTTAGATTAGGAGATTTAGTGTCAGCCTCTAAAGGTTTGTCTGCATTCGGGGCAGCATTTTTTAATTTTAGATATCATCTACATAATTCATATAATTTCCAATAAATGTGCTTTTACTCACATTTTTTTTCTGTTTTCTTTGTCAGACTGCCAAAAGAATGAACTCCTTGTGGAGTTGTTCACCCTATGGCAAGTCACATAGACTACAGCATACACCAGATAAGTATGTGCTGAAAGCCAGTGTCCTAGAATCAGCTGAGTGTAGCATGTTCCAGTGCACCTGGCTTCTTTCACGCACATAGGCTGTTTGAGCACTATGACGTTTGCGTCTGATAGCTCCAAGCAGTGAATCTGCTTGGAATCCCTCTTTGGTGCATTCACTCATGACACAGAAAAAAAAGAAGATTCCTGAAAGTAGTCTGTAAAAAATTCCTTATCCTTTTCCCCCTGCAGCAAAAAGGCCAGAAAACATTGTTTTCAGCACTAAAACTGGAAAGGCAGCAATATCCAAAACCTTTTCAAAACAAAAAACACATTTGTATTAAAATTGCCTTCCTGTAGGAGAACTGTGTTTCAGTAGGGTTCATTGGATTGAATTGGATCATGCATATTAGTGTCATCAGCCAGAGCATAAGAGGATCTGCTGTTTGTCTGCTGGTGTGTGTATTTGTTTGAGAGAAACAGACCAACATGGCCAAACCATACTCACAGGAAAACACTGTTTCACTTTTATGCTTGCACCTGAAAATATATGTGCTTTGTACACATTTGACAGTGACAGATAAATTATGTCCTTAAATGTACTCAACACATATAAAGATGATTATTCAAAAATGTTTATTGAATACTTCATACTCTGATGAATAGCAAATCTTCAAAGCTGATGTATAAAATGAATGGCCACAAATTCTCAAATGGTCTTTGCAAAGTGTTTATAAGCTAAAATATTCAGACTGACTTTTAAATGCAGATTTAAACGTATTCAAAGAGATCAGTAATCAATAGAACCTAAGCTTTTAGTTTTGTGTGCCCTATAGCATGGGAATATATATACTGTACTTCGATAGCTATGGGGGCATATTCTAACCGATAACGTCCAAGAACTGTAGATCCCGGCAAGCTGCATTACAAAGCTTATGGGATATGTAGTCCCTCAGACCTTAATATTGCCGTTTTACCCTTAAACTGTGACGGCTTGTGATTTTTTCCTTGGCTATGTCAAAACATTTGGTCAAATATCAAAATGCTTCATTAGAGAAATTAAAAAACACCCCTTTATTATTCAAACGCGCTTCTAAAGTCGACTTTAACTCCCGAAGTTAAACATGGAAACCTGTTGAGTTAGCCTACATGCTAACAGACAGCGCTGACGGATACCACAGGCGGCTCATTGTAGGATGAATCTCGATAAATTAAATACGATAAAAACGGGAACAGATAGGCCAAAAAGAAAAAATATATACTCAAAAAGTGAAGACTTACCGTGCTGACGAGTGAAGTATGTAACGGCTTCAGTTTAAATAAGTAATAAGCTCTGGCATCCGTTGCCGCTTCTAAGAACTATTTGAAAGCGTCTAACGTGGTGACGTGCGTGCTGCTCGTGAGCTGACCTGCTCCTCACACCTGCCGGAGCAGCCTGGGCCACAAAGCCGGTGACACCCACAGTTAAGGCTTTAACATCCACTCAATAAAACGTTCAGGCTTACTCTGAGTTTTAGATGGAGTTTTTCACTTTGTGAAAGATAAGCAAGAAGTCATTTTCCAATTTGACAAGTGTGATTGTTGGCATCGTTTTAAACCAAGAATGACTAATTATTTCAGTGTTATTTTAAAAAACTGAAGGGGAAAAATCACATCAATTTATAGGATAATGAAATGTTTTCAAATCAAATAACATACACTCACATAACACATGGCAACAATAAAAACATCATTCAGTTTTATTGATGTTTGATTTAATTAAGCGTTTGGACACTATATAGTGTGTTTCCTGGATAAATTATAAAGAAACCTCATTTCAACAGATAATCTTGGTCTGCCTATGTAAAGAATATAACATTTGATGAGACCATTTGAAGGAACATTTGTACAATCACTTTTAGTTTACCCTCACGGTAAACTTGCTTTTGAGATTTAGGAAATATGTCAACAACAGCTTGATCTGATGCCAAAATCTAAATGCCAGGTCATTTGTTCACATCCTGTTATTTTCTGTGTCTTTATTACTGATTCATGCTCAGTACACTTTCGTATTTAGGGCTGAAACTCACTTCTGTTTCACCTTGGATCCACAGTACTTCAATAATGCCTTTATTCACCATTCATTAAGGTGAGTGAAAGAGTTTTCTGTTCATCTGAAGAACCAGTCTTACAATATAGTTTTATGCCTCCGTCTTGTGCTGAAAATAGGAACTGCAGGAAGGCAAGATTGTATCATTACAAAGAGAATGATGAGATTAGAGTGTGATGTGCTGATACTGGAAGCTAAAGCACTCTACAAAGACATATAAATAGATATGAAAAAGGTGAAAACTGATTTTTAAACAAATTGATGGTGTAACACTAGCAGCTATCTTGCAGCACAAAAAATTGAAATGTAGCTCCTGAGATTTTTTTTCCGTCTTTGCTGCTTTAGATCTTATCTGTAAAAATATTGATTAATGAAACACCACAAGAAAGAGGGGTGTGCTGGATTGAATAGACAAGAGATTGGAAAAAGAATGAATCCATCGGCACGCTGAAGTGCTCCCGTACAGAGAATGCTCTGGTGACCACAGACTTTTATGCAGAGGGAATTGTCTGAAGAAGACCCTGATGCTGGAAAACCACATTCAAATTCTGTTAAGCAGCTCTTTGATATTTGGCAATATAAGAAACTGACATACAACCAAGATTCATAACATGTTAGTAAGGTCAATGTATCTGAACCAGACAGGGGTCAGTGCAATGCAGTGTTCAACAACATTTCAGGAACTTTGTAATAGAAATGCAAAAACCGTGGTGCTCAGGAGAATGATTAATGATGATGCTGGACAGTTGAAAACTTTTCCTTTGAAACCATACTTTCTAGGATGAATGAATTGTATTCTACATATTCGAATAGTTCAACAGTTAAAAAAAAAGATTATCACATTATTAGTTAGAAATCACCACATAGCAACACTTACACACCCTAAACCTCCATTTAACTTTGTTTTAAAAGTTTTAGGAATATTTTTCAGTGGCATATGTCGTAACCTAACAGTTTCTTAAATATCTTTGTAGTCAACTAAAGCTAAAGAGTTCTTATGTACATTGGTAAACATATCATTTTGGAAAAGTGTGCTCTCTGAATAAATAAATGATCCTCTACACTGGAAGAATGATAAATGAGTCTGTTAACTAAATGTAGCTACTTGCGATACAAAAAAAGTTATATTAGATAGTAAATACTGTCAGTCTCAATGCAGACGTTGAAAATTTAACAGCAGGGTTTTCCCTGTGTAAATAGTGGGCCTTGTCGATCCCAAACACAACAGTGCCCTCTAGTGGAGCTTTCGGAATCCCCAGCTTTATTACCTGGGCGGAACACTGTCCATTTAGCCCCTCCTTCCTATAGTGAGGGCCCTGACGTAGCCTTTCGAGGGTAGCAACAGTTGCCTCGAGACCCCGTCGCGCTATAGTGACTGTAGCCGTGGAGACAGTTACTTACCAACGGGCGCAACACTCAGCAACAGCAGCAGCATCTGGAAGTCACCGTGCGAGAGAAAGAGAGGGGAAAAGAGAAGTGCAAGGGCAGAACTTTTCTCAAGGCAAAGGTACTATAAATCTGTAGAATTTACAAACTGATTTGTTCTTAATTTAGACAACCAACCACTTCAAAAATCGAACGTGTCTTAGCTACAAACAGCCTAACTTTCCCTTCTTTGTTGCATCCGCCCCGAGTTGCGGACGGTTCTCGTGCCTTCATTTAACACGGACACCCTTTTTATGTCCGCCTGTGATCTACCACACTTCGGCTACACTTTGTTGATACACACCGCCGTTGTTTCTGTAACTCTGAACTGATTCAGCATCTCCTTACACTTGTTGCTACGTTGTGCTGTGTGTGTGTGTCGAGACGTGAACGCACTTCCAGCTCAGTCCCAGCAGGATGGATGGTCAGGCGAGCTTTAACTCGAGTAGAGCTAATGCTAATTTGCCAGCAGCCATGAGTGCAAGTTCTCTCGTGAGTTTTGGACGTGTGTCGCGCCGTCAGTGGCAGCTATCCGCCGTCGTCCACAACCCGAACAAACTTCTATCTGGACGCGTCGGCCGTTCGGGGCAGATTTAAAACAGGTGGAAGTGCGGCTAGCTAGCCGTAGCTCCGTTGGTAAAGGTGCTCCAACTGTTACCAACGTCCGTTGCGACCGACCGCGAGCTCATCACCACGAGCACTTTCCTGCCACAAGGCAGGTTGTCAGCTCCTCTTGGGCGTTTTTCAAACCACAATTTGTCGTAAATTGGATGTAAAATCCTTACTTAGGTGAGCACTTGCCACTTAACCCAGCGTGCTTACGACGTTGCTGTTACACCGATTCAAACTCTAACGTTTCCATTGGTCTGCGTTTCACAGAATCGAAATGAATTCATACCTGCTTATGTAACGTCAGATATCAGTGGAACAAGGTGGCGCTTCAAAGTCATGAAGTTTTCAGATTTTCAGATATAACTTCGTTAAGAGAATATGTAACAGCTAGGTGGTGCTACTGTTTGATGGCTCTTTTTTATATAGGTCTTTTACATTACTTTATAATAATTTTGGAGTCGTATTAAAACTATAACCAGCTATACTCTTAACTGCAGAAAACTCAATGCATTTCTATGTTTTTTACTGCGTCACTCCACTGATTATTAAAAGATGATCTGAGAAGTTTGACCGAAGTCATATTTATTGAACAGACTGCGTGTCAATTAATGATGAAGTTATTTTCAGTATCACTGCTTCGTTGTTCAAATAGGTCTCATCGATGTTGTTGTTTGACCCGTCTGATCATTATGTGCTGCGGCTTTAAACAGCAACAAAGGGAAAAGTAGACCCCCCGCGATTTGAAGTTCCCCTTTTATTAGTTTTACTGCGTGCCAGTGGCTGGTTTATTCTCTTCATTCTCTTATTACCATTTGCCTTTTTTCCTTCTGGGATTCTGCCTGTCTTTGTCCCTCGAGAAGCATTAGTTCTAACAAAGTGTCTTCTCTGAGACATCTGTCAGGTGCTCGGTCATTTGTGGTGTTTGCCACTGAAGCATCAGAAAAAAAAATTGCAGCATGAAAGTGTCTCTAATTAATGCCCTTGCACACAAATAATAAGCTTCATGAATATGTATATTGCGTACATAATATCTATGTATTACATATGTATTCACATAGCATTTAAATTATGTTTTAAATGTGTTGTTGAAGAAGTCCAATAAAAAGTTTGTTCAGCACAGTTACATCATCAATACTCAAAACAGTTATTTAGCTCATTATATAACTTGCCTATTATGTTAATTTTTTGCCCTTTAGTCTAAAATATTTGAGGGCATGTTTAAAAGTAAATGACAGAGAGATGATCGGCTCATTACCCAGACAGCTAAATTAAGTTGGGTTAAATTAGCAAAAAGAAGTAACAATGAATAACTGTGCTGAAACAGTGTTACCTCCTCCATCCCCAACTCTCAATTTGAGCGTGACACTGTTATGTTTACATGGCAACTCGATATACAAATACACCCAAGCCATGGAAAGAAAAGGGTTAGAGAGGGCCAGGGGGTGAAATGTTATTCTTTTAAATGTCAGTGTTTTTAATCAGGTTATTTTCATCTCCCCGTTTGTCATCTGAGAGCATGTTTTTGGTTCACGGTGGCAGGTCAGTGAGAAAAGATGTGTAGAAAGCAGCTGCTAATCAGAGGAGATGATTTATGAGAATGTTGTTATTGTTTTTCATATTATTATTGCTGAATTTTAGCAACCATTGGTGGCTTTAGTAGCTCAGCCTGTAGCCCATCGCTCTCATGCTTTAGTCTATTCGAGCAATAAGTGCTAGAATGGCCCCCTTTTACACAAAATCCCTCCTCCTACTTATCTTCCTCCCTGACAAAATAGTTGATTGTATCTTTTAAAGTCACCTGTATGATATATTTTTATGAATAGTTGTTTCAACTTTTACTTGTATGCCATTTTGAGTGTTAATGGAACCGTCTGTGTACAGTTCAACTATCAATAGGACAGCTGCAGTGGTCTCTTGGGCAGCGGGTGACCTGACACAGCTTTTAGTCACATGTTTTGTGTGTGTGTGTATGTGGTGTGTGAATTTTCTATGTGCATATATGCGTGTGTGATGTTGGAGTGTGTGCTTGCTCATGCTGTATTTAGCAATCTAGTTGAGGCCCACTGCTGCCCTGGGGAGAGGTTCTCCATCCAATAGCCTGCTACAGATATAGACATGGACCCGATCACTGCCGTCTGTTTTTTTTTTCCGCCTGCTGTTTACAGTTGGTCATATGCATTTACTTCCTGCTGTTATAACCCAGCTGTTGGCTTCCTCGCACGTTGTTGCATGAATTTCTAACGCTGTTTTAATGGTTTATCTCATAAACCCAGTCAAAGGCATGTCAGGAAATCACAGAGCAAAGCAGAAAGGCTGAAAACAAAATGCCCATTGGGCCTTGTTAAGTAGAACATAATAGTCCCATTTCTACAAATGAAATCTTTTAGTTTTATTAATCCTTCTAACTCAGTTACTGTATTTAATTACTTATCCAAAGTAAATAAATGTGGGTGTCAAGGTGTCTTTATGATTCTTACATTAGTCCATTTATAAAGATTTTTGGAATCCTTACGGGATCAGCTGCTAGGCTGCAAAGAAGCAACTCCTGTCATATCCTTAAAAATGTTGTCACTTATTGCCACTCGTTCGGCGCTAACAAGTTGAAACCTGTCATGAAATGAAATGTTTTTCAGCCCGTCTCCAGTGTCTGTGTATGTGTCATCAGCAACATTCTTAACATTCCACCTGTTTGTATCGTAGCTACACAACTTGTAATTAAATTTCCTGCCACAAACAGCAGGCAAGGCAGTGATATTTGGGTATTAGCATTACAATGACAGCTCCTTCCCCTCTCTCTCCTCCCCCTCTTCTTTCAGGCTGGGATAGTAGACCCCCGTTTGTTCCTCTCTATTCCTTTTCTTTTTGAGTTTTGGGCTAGAGATGGCAAATACTCAAGTTCTGTATGTGAAAAATCAATAAACAAATCCAGTATTAGTCTGGAGTCTTGTGAGATTTGTCTTGATAAAGCAAAGAAGGAATTCCAGACGCTATTTTTAGGCTGATAGTTCTGTCGGATTGCCACAAGTGCTTTTCAAATGACGTTTAAGGGTTATATTTTATGGGTAACAGCTGCAGAAGAGGCACAGGTGGGAACAGCTCTGCTTTAGCTTAATTGTGGATGTCCCAATTAGAGCTTTCACCATCAGTTAATGTGGTAATTGCAATTGTTTAAGATAATCGTAGATCATTCATTTGCTTGAAAACAGCTGGATGAAACTGAAAAAGAAAAGTCATGACTCCTCTTTTGATAGTTAAATCACTGATAGAATTTAGACCCTCTTAATGATGTCCAATTACTGCATGTGACTCCTGTTTTTGTTTTTTTTGTAATTTCAGAACGCCTGAAAGGAAGGAAAGTTTTATTTTGTGTATGTTCTCGTCTTCATTCCAATTAATGGCTTAGGACCTTGTGTAGGACCTTGGTCGAATTCTTAGATTACTGGTTTTCCTATGGTGTAGCAGTGACAAAGATGGACAGAGGCAGATTGTTATTGTGATGCCTCTTAGCTCTTCTTTGAATGGTGCTATTGTTAGATCTTGGTGGGAACAGAGGGCTCTTGAAGATCAAGACTAATTGCATCCTAAAGGGAGAACATCTTAAAGTTGCAGTGCTCAATATGGGAGGTATTTAGCAGCTACATTGTATGTTATTTCCACATAAATATCAATAGTAGTAATCCTGCCAGACTGAAGGACGTTTCCTGAGGTAGAGCTTCTCACATTAATATTGATATCTACAGCACTTGCTATATGACCTGTATTTTCCACCTTGATTTGTTGGTTAGTATTCTTCTGATTAAATGCCTTGAGTTTTTGCTCTCCAGTCATTGTGATTTCTGCAGAACTAAACAGGAGGGCAGCCCATCGATGAGTAAACGGTGGCTTTTTGGGAGGTCACAGCTGTCCTAACGAGACAAAATGAGAGCATCGCCGTAGAACAGAATGCAGGATTTTTTACTCAATTTATTTATTGATGAAAAAAATCAAAATATTCTAAACCCCAAAGATAATTTTTGTTCCATATCTTGTTAGTGTTCAGTCCAGCCCGGTGGCAGTATGTGGAAGTTTACACACCCTACGATAAAGAGTTTGTGGCTTGGCAAACTGTGTTCAACTTTAAGTCTGTTTTGAACTGTCTCTGGTTCACTTCTGACTCTGGGACATCCTTGCAACAATGAATTAATTAATTGAAATATTAATGCTCCTAAGAGGAAAGCCTTGTGACAGTGTGTGGACAGTTTGGGGCTTTCTCCCAAGTCTTAAACAATCTAAACCCGTTTATTTTCCATGGTGTTTACATTGTTCACATCAAAAATACTCAGGTCATATTCAAATTCTTGTTTCATGTGTTTAAATAGATCATTTTTGTTCAGTTAGTTCTTACTTGACAGATGTCAACATCATCACATCCAATTTGACATGTATGCACAACTAGAGTTGGAGAACCAGGTTTGGTTTCCAGCTTGATTACCGATGTTATGACACCGCTTGGTGTGACATCAGCTGTTAGTTTGGTAATCTAGATTGAAAAGAGATAGCACTGCTAAAAGCAAGCTAATTGATAGCTGGACAGCAGTCTTGACATGTCACATTAAGCCAATTTCTACATGGCTGCTGTCAGGGATGGTAGCCATCCAACGTTTACCTGTGACCACAGCCGCAAACAACATCCAATACTTAAATCACTGATGGCAAGTTATCGGCGTGGTGTAGTATTCACTTGGTGAACAACAGACTCCTGAATCTGTCTCACATTTAAAGCTTTAACTGGTGACTCATAGTCCGTGTCAAGTAGTGCCTGTGAAAGCATACTGTACATACAGCGCAAGGATTCCATGAGTCATATCTCTTCTGTTCAAAGATTGCTTGCCAAGAAGACAGAGTCCTCATGTGCAACGCGATACTTATCTCAGGTTCATCGGTCAAAATCAAAGCAGCGGGCTGCCAGCATCTGAGGTCTTCTGTGCAGAATGTGCCTCCATGGGAAATAAAGCTGCCAATGTACAGGTTGGACTCAAAAACAATCGTCTTTAAGCAACATGAGTTTAACACAATTTGTAAACAAAAGAGAGATTTTACTTCTCTTATTATTTTCTGCAGTTAAAGCAAAATGTAAGGCAAGCCCTGGCAAAGATGGGTTCCCAGTGTTATGACTAAAACAGATATTAGGCAAGATTTACTACGTAAAACGGTTTCACAACTGATCCTCGAGCAGCCAACACATCAAAGCGAGGTTCCTCCTTTGAGTTATCTGCGTGGCATTGCATGAACACATGAGATAAATAATTATGATGGAGAGTGAAGCCCACACAAGAACATAGTCTGATTACGTTCAGAGTTGGGTGCTCCCTTCCCATTTCTCCCGCTCTTTACTGTCATTTTGTTTTTAACTTTCCTGTTTAAACTCTTTAGCTGTCATCTTGATGTTATATGCTAAGGAGTGGTTCTAGGAGGTTGATGGAGAAGGTGGGTAGAGGGGGGTTGGAAATCTGGAAAGGGTTAGATGATGTAGGGCGTTGGGGGGAGGAAGTGTAAAGCTCAGGCGAACACACAATCTCCATGGCAACAGTTTGATCTTTCTCTCTGAGGCTGTCAGGCCTGCAGTGCACATGGTGACGGAGTGGACAGGTTGTGCTGATGACCAGAGGTGGGGAGGGGAGGAGTATTCTTGGATCAGAGACAGTGGTCGGTGCATCCTCTCAGCCCCCCCCCCCCCACACACACACACACACACACTCACACACACACACACACTCCTGCCCCCTCCAACTCTGCCATCTGCAGACCCCAAGAGCTGCTTTGATTGGATTAGCCATGAATTAATGAGACAGGCTTGAAGAACAGCCTCTGTTGTGGAAATCTCTTATCATATCTTAATTTGTTCTTTGTGTGAATGTGTGTGTGCCTGTATGATCTTATAAATTCTTTTAATTAAATCAAAGCCTAACGTTTTTTTCAGACCCGCAAATGACTGAATTTGTTTTAAATATTAATGTCATAGACCAAAATAGATAGCATTAGTTTCTCCCCCTTATATCAACCTGTTGCTCTTTGTTGTTGATATCTGAATATGATAAAGTAATAATACAATTCTTCTAATGGTGTTCTATTTCTTTAGATGTTGTTTTTCCAAAAGAAAGACGTTTTTTATACTGAGTTTTATTTGATATGTTTTCTTTAAAGTTGGAAAAGGCATTTGTCTCAAGCTGTTTATCAAGTTCTGCTCATGGAACTCAGGAAAACTCTTGATTATGGAAATGTTATTTTCAGCTGGCATGAGTATAAAGCAACCTTGAAAAATAGTTTGTTGTTTCCCTGATGACTTAAGCATTCCTTTTTTTTTTTACCACCAAGTGGTTACAAAAGCCAAAAACTTAACTGTGTTCCAGTCAGTGTAGTCACAGCCATTTTGGAGTCTGTACATTTTATGTGACTGACACAGAAACAACTCCCCCGGTGTCTGAAATTAATGGCTTACATAGTATTTATTGTTGTAAGTTTCTACTTAGCGTGAGATAGAGGGATCAGGTGGGGGATGGCATTGTTTGGTTTGGGAAGTATTCTGTTGGTTGCATGGCAACAGGCTCCTGGAAACGGGAGTGGACGGTGTTGCCACTAGCAACCGTTGTTGCTCTGCAAACAATGTGGGCCAGTACAAACATGAGCCAAGACTGTGGGCTTCTGCTTTTAATTGAACATCTGTATGTGTTTTGTCTTGATTGAGACCTATATAACTTCAGACATGTCAGCGACACGTTTTGATTAATTCTCTTATTATCAACATTACTAAGGACAGGATTAGTGACACTTTGTGGGGGTTTTGGCTTGTCAAAGAGTGACTTTTCTTGTTTCTGGTTAGCTTTTGAAACTGAGGTATTTGATGGAAAAAGTCGTCCTGCTGTGAAGTGCTCCTCTGGGATTTGCTCAAACAAACCAATACTTAAAGCCTGAACATGAAAATAAACTTGTGTGGCTGTCTTAGATTTAGAAACAGAAAGGATTGTCTCTCAAAAGCAGACCATCCAGAGTATCACTTTTGCAGCGGTGGGCTGTGCCTCCTGCTGTGTTCCACCTTTGTGCCTTTCCAAGCTGCTGGTGGGGAATTTGAGTGGCTTTTTAACCTTCAAAGAACACCAGGCAGCAAACTTCCTCCAAGCCCTCATTTACTCTCTTAAACTCTTCTCCAGCTCAAGTATTTGACACACTTCACCATTCCTATTTAAGGCAAGGCTTTAATAGATGAGAACATACAGGTCAGTGCTCAGATTTTTTCTTCTGCTCACTATGGGCAGCCACTCAGTATTCATAATTCAACTTAATTACACTAATTTCCAAATTCCTGCCTTAGAAAGATGCTGCATTAATGTGAGCACTTTTTAAAATTGCCAGCTCTTGTTAGCGTAGTTGTAATGAAAGACTTTTAGTACTTTACTTCCATATAAGACAGGAGCGTGAAGTAATTTTTGATGGAACACGAGAGACCCCACATGTATGTGATAATTGTGTTCTGTGCTGACAAATAAATTGAAGTGACATAGAGGTATGCTTACAGAACATGGGTTTTCTAGGCATACCCACATGGGTACCTACCTTGGAACATGCCTCGGTTTGCAGATTGACACATCAACAGTTTGGACATGGATGCTGTTAGATAAATTACTTTAGACGTAGTCTTTAATAACTTGGATCAGTTTCAGAGACAAATGACTCTTTATCCCTGGTGACATTTTTACATTCCGTGGCCTAAAATGGAGCAAAATAGTTCTACTTCTGCAGCATATCTGTGGCGGGGTGCTGGATATTAACAGATAACACTATGGGACCTATGACCATCTCCATTTTCTTGATATTTTTGGTGTTTAGGCCTCTCATTTCACACCAATTTCCATCGCTGCAGAATAACACATCACACTCAGCCGCGAGGCTTCACTTACTGTCAGAGCACTAGTTGATTGTCAGGGCAGAAGATTTCCATTCATTTGCTAAATTGATCTGAATATTGTTTATGATTGGCAATCAAAGTGGAGCATCTATTATTCTCTTATTCTTATTGTCTGTGGAATATCTGGTATTATCTATGCTCTAATCTGTATTTACAGGTGACTTCTGTTTAATTTGAGACAATATAATTAGCAGCATTTTTTACGGTGTACTTTATCATGAACGGCCTCTAGGCAAAGTGGCGACAGGCTTCACATGTGGAAAATGGGCGTCTCACTTTAACTCTTCCTACCTCACAGCTGTGGTTTGTATGGTGCAATGTGTTAATTCTCCAGACACCACACACGTGCCAATCTCCTGGTGTGAAGCCGGTCTTAAGGCATTGTGGGATTTGATTTAGACCTCTGTGGTCACAGTTCTTAATGTGAAATAGTTTTTTTCCCTGTAAAATGTTTGTTACTGGTCTTTTAACAGTGGATGGTTGAGATTTAAAGTCTGTGTTGCATTCATGTCAACAACATATAGTTTTCCCATGTCATCTTAGTCCTCACTGAGCTGAAAAGTTCCACAAAAGAGGATGTGAGTTCTCTTTCTGATGCGAGAACAGTCTTTTTGCTGGGCCTATGGTTTGATCAAATGTATTTCCTCTTCCTGTCCATCACTGGGATTTCCTTGATTCTGACCCTTCCGTAGTTTTGAATTGTTTTCTCCACAAGGTCAGATCTGGATGGTTTTCTTTTTGCCACTTCTCAGTTTCTCAGTTCAGCTTGTAGGCTTTGATAAAAAATGGCGAGAACTTTGCAGAAAACTTGATTTAGGGTCTATCTCAGTTTAGACTAGTGATTGGCTGCTTTTTTCTAACAAATTTCAGACAAGTGGTATTTGACAGGTCTCTTCTGGTAAATTAAAATCCTGTTATTGTACACGCTGAGTGTTATGACTAATCAGAGCATGCTGAGAGCAGGTTGTGTCTTGTGGTCTTTCGCTGTAATGTTCCTTATGACCACAAGTCTTTACTGCCGACTTTTCGAGCCCTCTGATTTCTGCTTTAAACTACCTAGTGATCATCAATTCAATCCACCCCCAACTGTGTCATATGTCCCTCTCCCCTTTTCCTATCCTCCTCCCCCTCTTCTCTTTGTGGTCGCACTCAAGAGTTCCTGAGCAAGAGCTTTATAAAAAAAAAGTGGGGGGGGTGTTAGAAGACTGAACAAGGAGGGATGAGGGGGGTTAAGTTGGGGTGGTTGTCATGGATTCCTCACCATGGCAACCGACAAACGTTTACAAAGCATTGAGGAATTTCCTCATATCAGCTGGATTATTGGAGCCCTCAGAGACTGGCTCTCATTTGAAACAAACTCTGGATATCATCAGGACCCTGGCAGGGGCTGGAACCCCACTGTCATTTTCATCTTTTTCCGTTCCCATTTTCCCCTTCTCTTTTTGGACAGAGTGGAGAAGTTGTATTTCTTTTCTTCCCTGCCTACTCCCCCCTTTTCAGCACCATTCTTTTCTTGTTCCCTGCCTTACTCCCGCTCTTTCCCTCAGTTAAAAAAGGGCTTTTGTGCCACTCCATTTTTAGCTCCCCTTTGCTATGCTGTTCACATTGTCACCAAGTGGAAAGCATAGTGGTGGCAGTGGGTTTGGTACCCCAGAAGGAGGTCACCCTGTTGGTAATATGAGCTCCTCTACTGTAAGTTTTCCACATGGTACTTTTCAGCTCAGCATGGTTCTATCTGTGCGGTGCAGCTGGACTGCCAATTCTACTACCGTTTAAGTCCTAAGGTGGGCAACCACTGTGGCTCTGAGCACTTTGGTGACTCAGCTTTACTTGGCAAAGACAGAGAATCCCTGTGGCTCAATGAATGCCCTGGTGGCTCTTAAGGAGAGAGATTGGGCTGGGAGAACATCTATTTAGCATATTTAGCAATGTGTAATTAAATTGAATAGGACTTTGAACTCTTAAAAGTCATTAAATAAGAAAATCGTTATTTCTTACCTTTTTTTCCTGTGGTATATAATTCCACCTTGTGTCTTTCCTCTCAGCATGCAGAACTCCGAAGGAGGATCAGACTCAACAACCAGCGTGACAGCGCTACGGACATCATCATCAGCCCAAGCTCCTGTGGTACAGCCCGTCCCGGCCTCCCAGCAGGTAGCCCAACATCTCCTCCTGCTGCTACTGTAACGATGAAGCTCTTCCACCCATGGCTTTCCAGTCTTTAACCATAAAAGAAAAGTTATTTTGGATGATAAATTGGAAGCCATGTGTCATATTGGCTCCTGTGCAGTGTTCAAACAGCAGACAATGCAGTGTCTTGGCAACAGATTCTCTCCTTTGTGCACTTCAAGCTGATTCGGTGTGTCTCAGAATTAAGTCACAACAGGAGTGGATAGCTTTAATATTGTTTTTTTAAAGGTTGTTAAGATTTGTGGCTCATCGGCAGCTAAGGCTCCAACCTCCATGGTTGCCGCCATTCTCTGCCAACGGATGCGTCTTGTGTGCGTTTGCCATACAAAAAGGTTGTATGTATGTATGTCTTTGACTGTGGATCTCACTGCTGTTCATGTCTGCTAAGGACTGTATGTCAAAAATAAAAAAAGGTTCCTGTGTGTTTTGCCTTGCCGTGCTGTATTAAATGTTTAGACCGGTGTGTTCGTATGTTTTTAGCGTGTGCACCTATGTAATTGAGTTATGTCTTGTATCCACACAGAGGGTGCTGGTTCAAGCCACAGGCTCAGCTCAGAAGGGAGGACAAGTACAACAGCTTTCAGTACCCAGGGTCCAACAGGTCCCTCAGCAGGTACACAGTACTGTGCATACTTGTACAGTGCTCTGAAAATACTTGTACAAATATTTACAAGTGTTAAATTAAAGTCAATGCTTATATGCTTCTATTTTGTTGAACCCCAATGGCATGGCAACACATTCATTCCAACAAAAGTTGCACATCCACATTTGAAAAGTTTCTGTCACCCTTAAGAGTCCAAAAGGTTTCTTCCTGTGACTAAACCTAGCCCACTAACTTTAGCTTTTTTAAATAGGTATTTAAATAATTGAAGCTCTTAAATAAAATACCCACGGCTGCCAAATGTACCAACACAGCATCAGCATTTGTGGTGGGCTGTCTTTCAGGATTTCAGATTCAGGAAATAGTTGAGTGTTCCTGGAGGCTTGAACCAAATCCCAGAAACTCACAAATTAATTTTGAGCATTTTTATTATTCAGTATATTATAAATGACTCCTTGATGTCTTGTTTTTGGTCTACATCTAAGTGGGGGTTGCCAGTTTTTTGGTCAAAAGAACAGTTTAGTCCAAAACATATTTTATACTCCTTTTTTTATTTAGTCATTATTCAATATCACCTGGACTGCTGCTTCCTTGTGAATGTACAGTATATGACACTGAAATGTATTTTTCCAGGTTTAAAATGCAGGAACCCTGCTCTACACCGCAGACACCGGCTGTTTAAACACAACTGTTCCTATATTCAAATTTCTAGCCATAATATTGCTGGTGTTTCCTTGGACACTAGGCTAATGGATGGACAGGTTTGCACTAAATAGGATGTAAAGCCCTGACTGTTTGCATTTACTATCAGCCTCCAGTAGCCCATTATTCTTGCTTTTTGCAGGTGCAGCAGGTGCAGCATGTCTACCCATCCCAAGTCCAGTATGTTGGAGAGAGTGGAGATGCTGTATATGCCAATGGAACAATGTGAGCAGTGTTATATCATTTCACACCCTCTAAGTTGTTTACACAGATAGACAGATGTATCACTTTAGTCTGATGTTATTATTCAATCATTCAAAATGACTAAAAACCTGTAAAAATGATGTTGGCATTTTAAATCACAGCACAGAATTGTGCACATTTGGCACCCCTCCAACTGCAGACTCATTTTAAGGACAAAACATTACAACAAATGACTCTCTTCTCATCCTTTAAGCTGTGTCACAACCAACTGCGTTTGTGTTGTTTTTTTTGCCTTCCACAGTTTGAATATTTGGCCTGACTCAAGTGTGAAAAAATTATTTGATGAGGTCACCAAGGTTCTTTTTCATATCAGCACAGTAATGGATTATAACAACAGCATTGTATTCCAGTTGCATTTTCTGAGACAAAGCACAGAACTTGAAACGCATCATCGGCAAATTCCAGCTAATACACTTATCTCTCCCCAGCCGTGCAGCCTACTCCTATAACCCTGAGACCCAGCTGTACGGTCAGAGTAGTGGGGGCACCTACTTTGACTCGCAGGCGGGTGGAACTCACGTCACCACCGTGGTCTCCTCTGCCAGCGGTGGTGTGCCCCCACATGGCATGGTTGGCATTGCCATGGATGTGGGCAGTAGCCATATCATCTCCAGTGGCAGCACCTACCTGATCCATGGCGGGAGCATGGAGGGAAACCGCAACCACATATCACACTCATCACGCTCCTCCTCAGCTATGGTGAGCAACAGCAGCCCCGGGGTTCCTGTGGTACTCCACAGCACAGCACATTTTCCACTGGGACAAGGTTAGAGAACAAGCAGTAGGGCCTGCAGGTCAGAGCTTTGCACCCACTGTGTATCACTACATGTGTCTTGACCAGTTATTATTTAGGAAAGGAGCCGCCTGAGTTTGGGTCTAGCTCCATTTGAACACGCACACAGAGCAGAGTGGGGCAAGGCCATGAGCCCGCAAAACCGGGACATAGGCCTAAATAATTCAAAGCCGCCTTGTTTCAGAGGTTTTCACAGGCACTTAAGCGCCCTACGAAACAAAGCAACCCCTGGGGCTCATTACCATTTGGCCAAGAGCCCTCTGGAGCCTTCTTAAGGCTTGGAGCACTGCCTGCTTCTTTTTCCTTTTCCTCCATCCCCAGTTTGGCTGCAGTACAACATGTCTTTTCTTTTTTTGACTTGATTTTCTTCTACAGCTCCGGAGAATGACATCGCTTTGGTCATTCACTTCGTCCAACATTTGGAATAATTTTGTCCGATGATAGAATAAAACATCTGTATTTTTTTTTTTTACTGCAAAAACTGCTTATATAACTGTAACAACCGTTTAGTTTGATTATTATGTTTTTTATGTGTGACCAGCTCCGGTATGATTGGCATTGTTGACCCTCTGTCCTAAATTTTGAGTTGACCTGTGTCACTGTTTGTGGTTCCTATTTGCATACATTAGTGCGTCTGACCCCCAGCCTTCAGTGAGCAGCTTAACCTTATGAGTTCCTTGATTTGCATGCTTTTGTTAGCCAATAATGGATTTGGCTGCAACACTGACTGATTTTAATGGAAATGCAGAGATCTGGCTGCCTGCTAACAGTCTTATTTCCTTTATCTTTTTTTGTGTCCTTTCTGTCTTCATTATATCCCTGCTTATTTCTGTCCCCGTCCCTTTTCCTTTTTCTCTTACTCTCTGGCTTCTTCCCCCTTCTGTGTCCACTCTATTTTTTTCCCCTGTTTTGCATGCTTCTTCTTTCTGTAGCTTGAAATGGCGATTGAAAACCTCCAAAAGTCTGAAGGAATTGCAAGTCACAAAAGCAGCCTGCTCAACAGCCATGTAAGTCAACGAGAAACTTTCTTTGGAGAGGAAATGGGAGGAAAAAGGAGGAAAGCTGTGGCTGAACCTGTAGGCTCTGTGTTCCAACTGTGCTACGCTCTGTTGAACACACAGACTACCGCTAACATTTATTCTGCACTGTCCCACTGAGACGCACAAGGGTCTGGGTCTGTTTTCGTCCTTGATCTGTACTTGCGTTTGCTATCACTCTTCCATAAGTACAGATCCTCTATGCGTGGCTTGATATTCTGCATGAACTAATGTTGACTGATGTTTTTTCTTCTTTGTTGAGATTTCTGGCATTTTCTATACCAAATACCTAAATACATGCACATATTATCAGTACATTTTTACTTTTTGACGATCGTTTTGAGGAAATTTGAGGATTGGTTTGGGCTTTGCAAATTGTTTGTTTGCACTTTTACAGGCAACACCACAATACAGTTTTCTGTAGCATTGTCTTGGAAATTTGTTGGACAGAGTAATGAGCACTGCAGATGTTCGGACCTTTACTCAGCCAGCAGTTTCTAATACAACGACCTCCTACTTCCTCAGTCAAAAAACAGATCTAAACATAGCCACAGAGGTAGTGCAGTGGAGTCTCTGGTGTTTAAAAATAGGAAGTTGTGTGTGTGTTTGTGTGTGTTTTCTGTCTTTTGATGTGATAATAAGATTCACTGCTCCTCTCTGTCGCTGTCAGGTGACTATCGCACAGGAAAGTTTGTCCCTTGGGGCGGCTGATTGTGCGACTGTGTCTTCCTCTGTGTATTTTTAGCTCCAGTGGCTGCTGGACAACTACGAGACAGCAGAAGGAGTCAGCCTACCCCGATGCTCACTGTACAACCATTACCTGCGGCACTGTCGGGAGCAGAAACTGGATCCGGTCAACGCTGCCTCCTTCGGCAAGCTCATCCGCTCCGTCTTTATGGGCCTGAGGACCCGCCGCCTTGGCACCAGGTAGGGAAAGGTTGCTGCAGATGCTGATTACGGTAATCACACAACCATTATAAATGTAACGAGTATGGTGATGCTCCTAGACATTGGAGATGTGCTGGTGGAAAGGGGATAATGATAGTGATTACACTGACGGCAAGACCTTTGCTCACTGGTTTCTGGCTTTTCTCTCCTCGTGCCCACCAGAGGTAACTCTAAGTATCATTACTATGGCATCCGGGTGAAGCCAGACTCCCCGCTCAACCGACTGCAGGAGGACACCCAGTACATGGCCATGAGGCAGCAGCCTGTTCACCAGAAACAGAGGTGAGGCCTTTCTCTGTGTAACCGGTTTGACAACTTTCGGTCCTCTTCCATGTTTCGGTTTCATTCATTAGTCTTATGTTCACTTCAAGATTTAAGATTATTCTGTTTATTCTCCTTTCTCCACGTGCATGTCCTGCACAGGTTCAAGCCTCTACAGAAGGTGGATAGCATGTCCGACAGCCTCTGTGGGAGCTCTCAGCACTGCAGCAGCACTCCGGAGCAGTCGGTGGCGGCTCAGAGCCAACACCACCAGCAGTACATAGGTAAAGTCCAGCTGACATCCAAACTCTACCCTCATCTGTTACCCGGTGTTTTTTTCTTACATCATACAGAGTCGCTGATGAGATCTGAGACTCAGTGAGGGACGCCGGTCTCCTTGTTTGTTTTCTAATGCAGATACATCTCACACCTTGCCTCCATTTCCCACTCCTGACTTGGGCACCCAACCTCTGCCTGAGCGCATCAACATGAATGATATCAAGAAGTTGCAAACACTCTACAGAGACCACTGCGAGGTGGGTTTTACCCATTAAAACTATTTACACTATTTATTCCTGATGGTCTTTGCAACAAAAAATCAATTGCATAAAAAAAAATACACACCTTACTCTATTTGATGAATGTGCTCAGGGCTGAGTGACAGTGAAGAGAAGCTTCAGCAGTTTTAAAAGTTCTGGTGAACATAGTGTTGGTTCTGGTCTCTCTGTCTTCTGTTTGGCTTCTTTATCTTTTTAGTCTCATTAAGAAACCTTACAGCAGTCCACAAGTGTCCATTTTCTGAACCAAAAATCTGTGATGTACAAAGTGGAATCGGAGTTTAATTCTCAGTCTGAGCATAATTCTCACTCTCTTCATTGGATAGTGAATTAGACCCGGCACAGGATTAAAACAGGAGGAGTGGAAATAAAACTGCACATCAGAATTAGGGGTTTCACAGGCAGTAGAGAAGCTGCGATTAAAGCAGCAAAGCTCTGGCTTCATCATATTATCCCTGCCCTCCCCTTGTCCAGCTTCTCCACACTCCCTTTGTTCCGGCCGTCTTTTCATCTCTGTGCAGCTTTCAAGACATGCCAATTAACCTTTCAGCTTGCTGGGTGGACATCTCGGTGTCTTTGTGGTGGCCTCCCCTCAGGCCTTTGTGTCGCCTTGTCTGTGGACAGGCACATGGGCTCCTGTCTTTGTCTGCCAGGGCATTTCTGTCACTCTCACCGCACTCGCTGCCTCCAAGTGTTTTCATGTTTATGCGTTTCACTTTTTCTTTTCTTTTTCTCCCCCTCATTCTCCGCAAGCCAACAGTGACTTCTAAAGAAATTAGCCCAGAGTGTTATATCATTTAAAGTTTCAGTTTGAACTTCCACTGAGACGTTGATAGATCTTTATCAACTGTTTGCCAGCGTCATGGTAACACCTGATGTCCCACCAGGAGCCTTTAAAGTTCTGCTTAACGCAAATGTTTCAATGTCAGATAAATGGCTCTGTAAACCACAGAAGCTGCCCTATCAACGCTCAGAGGTTTAGTTTTGGGACGCTGTGCCGCGGGCTGCTCATCTATCTGTCTGTGGCTCTGCATGTGGACACGTGTTGCACTCGCAAGCTTATTCTCTTTTCTTTTTTTCTTTCAAAGCATGCTGTTTTTCTTGTCTGCGGGGGGAGCAGTGGAGGCAGAAGGCTCTTGTTTGGAGGGAATGGGAAATTCTCCCTTTTGTTTTGGAGTTCTGTGTTTTACCTGTTGCCGGGGGCAACCGTAAACATGGTTCCCATGGCAACGGGCAGAGAGGAAGCAAAAACCTACCATGTGATCGACGCTTACGCTGCCGTGTAACAAGATCCAGCAGCAAGTGCATGTCCTGCCAGATCCAGAGAAGAGAATCTGTGGGCACAGAGTGAATCGAACACTTCTGCTCAACAGACGGTCCCCGTGTGGAGGTTTACAGACCTGTGCGACACCGACACTAACAGATCGCCCTGTTTTCCAGATCCAATCTCCTCTGGTCTGATGGACTCCTTTAACTTCCCAGCAAATAAATATTCTGCCGGGAGGGGTCCAGAGCCAGATTATCTCTCTCTCTCTATCAGCAGCTTTCTATTGCTTCCTCTGGCTTCCTTGTTTCCAATACGTGCCGCTTTCAAAGAGGCTCACGCATATGAAAAGGAAGAAGGAAGTATTGTGGGTGTAATTAAGCGAGTGCCTGCACAAATATGAGCTCTGTCTGCCTCATGAAGTTTTCAAATACATTTGTTACAAAAATGAGTAAAACAGGAGACAAAATGTAAAATGAAGTCTGGACATGGCTTGTAGGATTCTCCTGATGATTTATGCGCAGGGGGCTGTGTTCAAGCTGGCTCATTGTCTAACCGAGAGGGCCGAGGTAGAGCGAGAGGCTGCCTGCCCGCCTGCCTGCCTGCCGAAACTTTGTTGTGTGTCTGGTTGCCATGGTTCAGCTCTGTATGTTTTGTTCCTCCTCCCCCTTCCCCTCCTCTTTTCCCTCCTTTTCCTCCTCTGACTCCCTCCCTCTTTTGCTAACTCCCCTGCAGGCCACTCTGGATGTGGTGATGAACCTCCAGTTCCACTACATTGAGAAACTCTGGCAGACCTTTTGGTATTCAACACCGCCATCTAGTGATGGGAGCACCACCATCCCCAACAGGTCTGAACACACACAGAGAGGCCTCTGGGTTTACGGCTCACGATCAAATAATCACCCTCCGTCACCGTTAAAGCTGTCTGTTTTTATTTTTCTGTTTGTAGTGACGAGGATGTGGAAGGTGTGATATCCAGAGAGAAGCTGCTGGCTCTGTGTAAATACGAACCAGTCAGACTGTGGATGAGGAGCTGTGATCACATCCTCTACCAGGCCCTGGTGGAGATCCTCATTCCCGACGTGCTACGCCCTGTTCCCAGTAAGAACAACTGTTGTTGTTTGAATGGTTTTCAGCAAGAAATCTGAAGATTTGAGAAATTTTTATATATTTTTTCGCCCGTTCATCAAATCCTGAAATTCAAATACGTCACCCAAATCCAAACTCTTCCAGAGCTAGAGTCAGGGGTTGATTGTTTGAAGTTGAATAAAACTGATTCAAATTTATACCAGTCCTGATTCTGAATATAAAGTGTGATTTTAGAATATCGACAGCCTGGAGTTCCCTCATTTTAAGTAACACCTTTGTTTTATTCTGAACACAACAGTTTACATCTTTGCTCTATGGATAACCTTACACAGAAAGTTTACAACCACAGATAAACCTAACACGCATGTTTTTGGACAGTGGGGGGATGCAGGAGCACCCAGATATAACTCACCTACACAGAGATTTGAACTGGGAACTCTCCTCCCTACAGTATAGTTTTTAATCCAGCATGCTCTGTTTCTTCAGGCACTCTCACTCAGGCTATCCGAAACTTTGCCAAGAGTCTGGAGGGCTGGCTGACCAACGCCATGGCCAGCTTCCCGCAGGAGATTGTTCGCACTAAGGTAACAGGAGCGTACCTTACCCATTTTGGAGTACGACACATCACAAGATCTCTGTAAATGAATACCGGTGCAGTTCTGGACAGATGTGTGCTGGTCACACGGGCCGCTGAGCAGCTTTGCTCCTGGTTGTGGTGCAGGTGGCGGTGGTCAGCGCGTTCGCTCAGACCCTGAGACGTTACACCAGTCTGAACCACCTGGCACAAGCAGCGCGCGCCGTGCTGCAGAACACCTCCCAGATCAACCAGATGCTCTCTGACCTCAACAGGGTGGACTTCGCCAACGTGCAGGTAAGACCGCCGGGCAGCTCTCGGGCCGTGCGTCTGAATGCCGGGCGCCTGGGGCCGGCCGCTGACCGCGGCGGGTCCCGGCTGACTGCGGGCGCGCGCCTCCTAACAGGAGCAGGCGTCGTGGGTCTGCCAGTGCGACGAGAGCGTGGTCCAGCGCCTGGAGCAGGACTTTAAGGTCACCCTGCAGCAGCAGAGCTCTCTGGACCAGTGGGCCACCTGGCTGGATAACGTGGTCTCTCAGGTCCTGAAGCCGCACCAGGGCAGCCCCAGCTTCCCCAAAGCCGCTCGCCAGTTCCTGCTCAAGTGGTCGTTCTACAGGTACGAGCCGGGAGGGCCACACGCCGGCCTCAGGGGGCACAGCGGGACGAGTCTGTGACGCGCTCCGTGCTTCTCTCCGTCCCGCAGCTCCATGGTGATCCGGGATCTGACCCTGCGCAGTGCGGCCAGCTTCGGCTCCTTCCACTTGATCCGCCTGCTTTATGACGAGTACATGTTTTACCTGGTGGAGCACCGCGTGGCCCAGGCCACCGGAGAAACCCCCATCGCCGTTATGGGAGAGGTGAAGAGCTTTTCTGATGAGGAGACGCCGTCTGAGGCGGTTTTAAAAATGGCTTTGATTATAACGCTCTTATACACTTCCATTACAGTTCAGTGACCTGAGCTCCATGATCCCATCTCTCATGGAAAAGGGTAAGTGTTTGTTTCTAAGTGTTATCTGTGGTACAAGTGCAGTAAAAAAGCAGTTTGTCCCAGCTGGTTTTTATGGGCATTTAATAGCATTAAATCGCTGTTATTTTAACACAGATAAACCATTTGTCATAGTAACACCTTGTCTTTGGGTGTTTTTTTTAATAAGAGTTAGTGATAATTGGCTTTAAATCAGAACCACAAATCCACAAAATAACTGAATTTTTGAGTGATCCACAACCAGGCCCAATTTCACTGGTCAGTTTTACAAATTTCCCAGATGTAGAACCAATTGCGCCTTAATATGATTTCGCACCCCCACTCACCCGTGTACCACATGTCTAGTAACTATCTGGAGGTCCCACGGCTATGGCCGTAACTGGGGAATCTTTTTCTCTCTGAAACCATGCTCACACACCTCCCCTGTCCCCTCTGTGCCCCAGACACAGCCTTCTCTGAGATGAGTAACCTGGGCAGCGACGCCGATGAGGCCAGAGGGCCTTCGGAGCCGGCCGTGAAGAGGGAGCGGATCGAAATGAGCCACCCCCTGCAGGAGATGTGAGTCCTGTCCGGAAGCCCCCGGGGGGAGCGGCATCTCCACGAGAGGGAAGAGTCGGCTCTTCTTTTAGCAGTCAGTGTGCAATGTAAATAGAGAAGAGTGTAGCAGCGCCGGGTCTCCCCTCTAGTGTTTTAAGGGCGACGGAACCTTTTTTTTCCTTTTTAACCCGCGGGATTTGTAACACGGCTCTGATTGCTTCCGTTTCTGTTGCAACTGTGAAAGAATCATTTTCGTGCAGTACCTTCTTACTGGATATGTAACTTTGAGTGGTGGTGTTTGTGATTCATCTTCTCTCCCCCTTTTTTTTTTTCCCTCTCGTTTTGAATTTCAGTTAGCTGTGCCATAGTGTCATTTCAGTGCCTTAGATCGCTAACTTTGAAACCACCACTGCAGATGTCTGTCCCTCAGCTGTGCCTCTACAGCACTATGAATGTATTGTCTCCAAACCTCAAACATTCAAAGCACCTTTAACCTCGATCAGGTGTCCATGTGCTCTTCTTGTTTCCTCTGCTGCGGCTCGTAGCAGAAGCATGAAAAAGGGTAAAAAAAATAAATAAATAGGAACAAGCAGCCTACTGACCCAAAGGACATCCCCTCAGTTATTCCCATCAGCTTAGTCAAACCAAGGCCCCGCCTTTGTCAGACAGCAGGACTTCATAACGTGGCCGTAGTCGGGGATGTAAGCCGTTTGCTTCGTTTACCTCAGATCTCGTTCCCGCGCTCAGTTGGGCTCCGACAACAACGGGAGCACCACGCAAATGTAGCCACCGTTCTGTTGTGCGTCGCACTCCTGTACATAGTTTTCCACGTTGGTCTCAAACCCCGGTAAGGATCCGTGTGCACAGACCCGTGGTCGTTTTCTCTCAGTCAGCCCAGAGCTCTAAGAAACCCAGAGTAATCAGTTTAATCGACACGGGATGTTAAATACAATACACGCCAGTGCTTTGGACCTGTAAACCAAAACTTTTACACGCAGATAGGATCTGGTTGGCGTCTCAGCCAGCACACACTCCCCAGACTTCATATACCCTGACCTCATGCTGTTACTCAGTTAAAATCTTATATTCTGTTTGAATAAGATAGGAAAAATACAGTGTGCTATTTGGGAATTTGTTTATGATAAATGATATATATATATATATATGAAAATATATATATATAGATTGATACATATATATCTTTATATGATTTAGAAGGTGTGTGCTCTGTGGCCTAATCTCTCTGTACTCGTCTGGTCACATTGTATCAGAAGAAAATGTTTCGATGTGTAAATGATTTAGAGCGACATGTATAATTCACTAGTTCTAAATTCCCACTGTTAAATGGATGGAAATTAGTCAATTAAATTTAGTTAGTGGTGCTGCTTCTGCCCCCAGTAAAATATTAAACTGTCTCATGGAAAGATCCTATTTATATGAACTAATCCGATTGGATGGACTTCGGCTTTGTGTTGGAATATGTTTGGGTGTTTAATTGGTTCCCGTTGACCCCGCCTCCTCTGTCCAAGATGATTTGGTTGTAGCAACGAGAGTCTCATGAGTTTGACTTATTTAAGGCTTTTTGTAACTTGTGCCTGTCACAGTAATTTGCCTTAAAGTGCTTTGGAAAAAAATATATTTGTGTGTACTTTGTAATGTTTTGTATGGCTGTTTAGATCTTTTGGCGGAGGATTATTTTTTATTGAACTAGGTTCTTCTTACAAGTATACCGAACCCTTATTTTTGTCTTTTTAAACCTGTTCTTGACTACACTTTAACTAGCTTACGGACAGATGATGGTCTGTAACAAACTGCATAGTTCAGCTGTATTTTGTACTTGGTCACAATGTGTAATAAACTGGTGAAAACTGAAATATTTGAGTGTTTATTTATTATCATATTATTATTAATGATTAATTTTTTAATCCAAAAAATCAACATCACAAAAACTATAAGAACAAATGTCAGATATACAAACAGTTCTCTTTTTTTTTACAGTTTGGTAGATTTCTTTTCCTCACAAATGATTTTTTTTTAACATTTAGGATAATACAGAAATACAGTATTTACATCATTTAAAAATCCTAGTTTCCATGGCAACTTTGCTCCAAACTGTCACACGCTTTACTATATTTCACCCTTCTTTTTCTTCCTCTGTAATTTAAGAAATGTTCAGACATCTAGCTTAGTTTTAATTTTTTTTCTATACGAAGGCACACAAAACGCAACGAGAAGAAGAAATGGACAACAACAAACTTAGAAAAGGAAAAGAAAAAAAAAAAGGCTTGGTCCTGAAGCATCCGGACAGTCAGAAGTAAGTGCACGTGGTCCTCCACAGCTGCGCTGCGGCGGAGTCCAGCAGCTTTGCTTTTACCAAGAGCGGCCTCTCCACTGGAACGTTGAAAAAGTGCTAAGCTCTCTCAGCCGACGGGACGCGTCCTCACAAGATCAGCTCCTGTGCGCCGTTCACAAGGAGCAGCCCGCCATGTACTTCCCTGTCAAAGGCAATTAGAAATAATAAACATTTTCCTTCAGTCGGTGAACCGGGTCTAGAAGGGAGTGCTGGTGTCTTAACGAGGGCTGGACGCTTTGGCCGGGGCAGCTTTCACCATGGCTTCACGCCTGCGGCTCCCCGGCTCCTCTAATGAGGCGATTAGAGGCCGCTTCAGGTGCTGGTAGGTGGATTTAGTTATTGTGAGGCAGAACCAGCCTCGTTTATCTGCGTTGGTGTCGAACTGGCTGCGGCTTCAAACAAAACGACAATCCCAGCCTCTTGATCTTGCCCTAGGCAAGAAGGCTTGTAAGGGGCTGTTTTAACTACTGCCAGAAAAAAAGGGAACATAAAGACTTTTAACAGTTCCAAAAATGTTATTTTCATTATAAATGAAACCGTTTAGGCTCTAAAACAAAAAAAGGAAGCTTAGAAACAATTACTGGCAGGTTTTGTGCTTTACAAATATGGAATAAACCATTTGTATGATATCATGTCGTATTAAATGCAGGAAAAAAAGTGAGGGTACAAATGCTGATGGTTTCCCACTTTCACAGCAATCCCTAAAGGGCTACCTTTAACTCCCAAGACGTTCAGAGTGTTTAGCATGAGCTTTCGTGGTATAAATTGCAGGAAAAGCGAATAAAACGTTCAGTATTTTTATTTGAGGAGTGACCTCGGGGTCTGACGCGTTACCTGTGGCGAACCTCTTCTTGATCAGCGACATGCGGTAGCGGCTGCCCACCAGCTCCACGTCCATGCCCGACAGCGAGGTCCCGGAGCCCACGAACTGCACAGCCAGGCTGGGCGGGGGGCCGCGGGGGGCCTCCAGACACTGCCAGCTGGCACACAGAGTCCCTGAGCCTGACACACACACACACACACACACACACACACACACACACACACACACCACGTTCAATCCACTGCGGGGAGAAAACGCCTGACGAACTGAAGTCGTTCTCATCCCGGAACATGTGCGGTAGGAGGGAGACGGAGTTATTAACCAAAGTTTGTCCCGCATCGCCACCCCGAACTGTCTGAGATCACGTTCAAGCTGTCCTCTGTGCAGATAGCTGTCTTTAAGCTGCCTGAATGATTTAGTCAGATGACATTTCTGTCACACGGTCTGACATGTTTAGCAACCTGAGAAAACAGTGAGTGAGAGCAGCTTTTTGGGGGAATTTGCACCAACACTTCTACTTTGCCGCTGTCACAAACAGATGAGTTTTGAGCAGAGCAGCTGGGCACAATTTTTAAGAAAAGACGAGTGAGCGTGTGGAGGCTGAGTGGACCACTGCCCATCCAGTTTTAAGAAGCTATATCTGGTTCAGACTAACACAATTAAGTTTTTTCCCCAATTGTCAAGCAAAAAAAAAAAAAAAAAAAATTTTTAAAAAAATTAAAAAAAAAAAAAAAAAAAAAAAAAAGCTTAAAAACTTTTTAAAGACATATCAGAGAAATGTGAGACACTGAGGTAATTTCCTTTTAAATTCAGTGGATTTAGTTCAGCACCAACAAATTGTTGGATTTTATTGCTGATAGTTCAAGTGCACCTGAAAAATAAAAATAAAAAAAACAACAAGAACCCTATTTAAGCAGAGGTATAATATATTTATAGCAGACTGATAATGTAAAGATTCACCTTCACCACTTTAACAGACAACAAAGACAGAGGACAGTGGTGAATTGTTGCCTTTCAGTTCTTCTGTTCCTGTCTCATAAATCAGAGCTGTCCAAGAAATGCTTTCTGCTTTTATCTTCCCATCCATCTCTGATGTCTCCTAATATTTTCCTCTATGTTCTGTGACACAAAGCTTCGCAGGAAGGTCAAAATAAATCACCAGACAAAAAAAAGGGAACAAATAAAAAAATGTGGGTGGATAAAGGCTCAAAGGTAAAAGAATCCTTGAGCTAAAATAAGTCATATTAGACTGGAGTATTGCTGTATGCCGTCTCTCACCTTTTGCACCTTTGAGGTCTTTGAACACGAACCACCTTCAGTCTGACAATTCTATCTGTCCTATTTTGATCATCTGAAGTGAGCTAAGGAGATCTGACCACGCCTGTTTATAATAATTGGCATTTACCCAACGGGCTGTGCACCTTGTGCTGTGGCTTTACACAATACCGATGTCAACAAGAAATCAATGAGAGTCGATATGTTGACTGAATGTTAGAGCACAATGTGAGCCGGATTCCAAAATCAGGTGGAAGAGCGGCAGCAGAGCTCTGACCTTTGCTGTGGTTGGTCGGAGAGAGATTGGGGAGTTTCCACAGCAGCCGTCGTTCTTCGGCATTCCTGCAAAAACCAAAGAAAAGAACAGTAGCAGTTGGTTAGAGACCCACCAGCCCCCTGGCTCCACACCCTACAAGTCACCATCTTTTCCTGCAAAAATGAAACATTGTTTCAGGGTTGCAGCTCACAGTTTTAGTAATGGAACTAGAAAAAGTAGAGATCCTACCGTACGTTCAGGCAGAAAACCACTCAAATAAAGAAGCGACCCACTATGTTGGCTGTTCTGCTGCTTTGAAGACTTAATGTCCATGGCCAACGCATTAACTTTTTATTAATTCATTAATAAAAAAAAGGACAGCTGGTACTGGAGCGTTTCCAGTTCCCCAGCCCAGACCTGTGAGGTCAGATGAGGGACGTATCATGGTGATGCTTTTTTATTAGCGCTAATGGCAGCACTACATAGCCAGCATGTTGGGACTATCATGAAACAGATTAATTAGAGAGGGAGTGCTGACAGACTCTGTTCACGCTCCTCAGCGGGGGCTCTCTTTAGTTTAGTTTGTGCAATTAAGTGCTCTGCCTCCTCCCTGTCCCTCTTCAAACGGTGGCTCCCCGTCGTTCCCGTTGTGGCGGCTCACCAGGAGGCCGGCGGCTGACACTGCAGGTCGGTGGCGGTGTGGTCCAGGGGCAGCAGCACCTGGACGGCGGTCAGCTGGGTGGAGGGGGCTGTGGCGGGGCAGCAGTGGTAGTCCAGGGACACCCGGGTCACCGTGCCGCTCCGCTGGCATTCGGCGGACAAGAGGAGAGGGGCCCGGCCCGGATCTTGAGACGACACCTGAGACAAGGCAACGCAAGGGGGTCATTTGAACCGTCAGGGCTGGCCACGAATTCTCCTAAATGCAGCAAATACAAGGAAATGGCAGCAGGTCCAACAGAGGATGGGTTTCAACATTAAAAGGAGAAGGACTTATTCTCATGTCTACATTTCTCTTTTCAACAATTTGAAGGAAACTTGTGGGAAATCGAGTAACGCTGAAGATCCACGAGGAACAAAATCCCAACGGAAGGTGAAGGCGAAATGCGAAACGCACCACAGAGGCAGGTCGTGTTGTTCTATATCTGTCACATAACTGTATGGTTGTTGTGTGTTCACTTTTACATTACTGGCGTCTATGCAAAGAAATGTGTTTTTTCCTGGATGGATAAGAAAACTTAAACGGAACAGAAATATCTGCGTGGCAGGACGAGACTCTTAAATCCTGACCTGGTATTTGAGCAGGCCGACGTTGTAGTAGGAGGCCTGGGGGTTGAGCTCAGCCTCCCTCTGCAGGTAGAGCTGCAGAGCCTGCATGTTGAACCAGAAGTCTCTGGAGTCTGGGTCGCTCTGGGAGGGGTCGCTGTGGAGACGCAGACTCATCGTGAGGAGAGAGATTTGATCCCTGCGCAAACGGGATTCTAAAGCAAAGAGCTCGGAGGGCGGCTGACCGACCTGTAGAGCAGCTTTTGGTTGGGCAGGAAGTGATCGATGCGGGAGATGTTGACCAGTCTGAAGCTGAGCACGGGAACGTTGGGGTTGGCGGTGAAGATGCGGGTGATCCCCGCTGGGAAGGACATCGTCAGGTCGCCTGTGATCTTCACCAGACAGCTGAAGAAGGAAAAAAAAACAAAAACGCACAAAACAAGTTGGATCACGTGTGTCTTAACTCAATTAATGAGTCCGCGAGCAACAGCTCACCGGTTGTGCTGTCCGCCTTTGAAGTAGGCGTTGATATATTCGGTTATGGCGGCAGCAACCGGCCAGGCCTCCTGAGTGCTGAGGGAAATGGGGCTGGGACCTCTGGACAGGTGCACTGTGGAGGATCATAAAGCTTTGAGAAGTACACTTTTGAAAAATCAACAATATACTGTATATGCTTTATTGCAATAACAAAAAGTCACTTTTTCCAGATTGAGTAAACCCTAACTTTAGAATTTATCATAAAGATTTGAAAAGAGGGAGAAACATTTAGCCTGAAGGTCTAAAGCAAATGGTAATATTTAAAAAAAAATATACAGGGCGTGTTTAAAGCGTTCGGCGGTGCAGTTTCTGTGGCGTACGCTGTCTGGGCGGGTGGTCCTGGTGCTGGTAGGGCAAGGGCGAGGCCTGCCCCGCCCTGGCCGGACTGGCTGCTCGGTGTTGCCCCCCCCCACTCGCCCTCTCTGGCCTGAGGCCCCCACTCGCTGGGGCTGGAGGAGGACGAGGAGGTGAGGGAAGGGCAGGGCTCCAGCATGGGCGAGGAGCACAGCGACCTGGACTGAAACACAGAGAGAGAGAGGCGGTGCGGTGAGCTGTGCTCACACACACGCTGCTCCCCCCTCACACCCTGTAGGGACGCTCACTCTCTCAGTGCCGCCCAGTCGGCCCGACGTCCTCCTGGCCCGAGTCGCTCTCTGAGGAGCAGCCAGCACAACATCAGCCTGGTCCTGTCTGAAGTTATGTCTGGAACCTTGGAGACACAAACAAAAGCATCTGCATCACGCTGGACCTACAGCTGGAGCCTGTTTATTAAGGAATAATTACACAGGTAAGATAACCTGCTTCTGTTTTTCTTTATTGCAACTCTTCTTTCTTTGCAGGACACTTCTAACTCTGGGAATTGTTTTGAAGGACTCACACCTGCTTCTGCTGTCAGGGGGAATAACCAGAAGCCAGAATGCCACATTGGCAGCTTTCATTCTAAATTTAACAGCCCAAAAAAAATCCCCCTACAACGACAGAGTAAACCATTTCGTACCCTTGTGAGAGCTGACGTTGCACGTCATCTGAGTGCTCAGGTCCAGACAGTCCTGGTCTTTCTCTGTGGAAAAACACAGGTCCTCCTGAGGTCCCGAGTGCCTGGTGAGGGGGGGGGCGTTCCTGCGGGGCTCTCTCTCAGACGATCTGTGTTTTCTACTCTCTCCGTCTCCTTTTCCTGTTCCGTCCAGCGTTCTGGAGCCGCCTCCTTCGTTGAAGGGGTTGTGGACCGAGTTCCAGTGCTTGAGCTCCTTCTTTGGCTGAGCTGAGGGCAAAGAGCTGGAAGCGGCGTCAGTACCCGGTCTGCTGCTGGGGTTCGGCTGATGTGCCGGCCCCGCCGCCGCGGCCAGCGACGACTGGTGCGTCGGACTGCCGATCATAGTGATCGCAAACGGGTCGTCGGAGGCAATGGGTGGGGGGAGGCTTCGGTCTCGCCTCCTCTCTTTTTCTTTACGATTGGAGGAGGACGACGATGACGACGAAGAGGACGGGGCTGGCAGTGTCTTGGTGTCAGAGAGGGAGACGGAAAACGGGTCCCCGCGTACTTCCTTTCCCCGGCCCTCCTGGGAGGGGCGGGGCGGTGGACACGCCCAGGCGTCGGACAGGTTTAATGTCTCCTGTGTGACCGTCCTCTCGAAGGCAGCAAGGAAAGGGTCTTCGGGCGGAATGTGTTTGCAGCTCCACACGGACGACTCCATCTCCGGAGGGTGGAGGGACTGAGAGAACGCGGGGAACCGCACAGATGAGGCCTCCATGTCTGGAAGGGCACGGGATGGGCGCGAGGAGACGACGGACCAGGCGCCGGCGCCGGCGTCCTGTGGGTTGGGGCTCGGTCGAGGGGAAGGGTCCAGGCCCGAGTCTTCCACATTCTCCGGTGAAGAGGAATCAGACGAGAAGGCAGCATCTGATGCACACAAACACAAACAAAAGGAGCACAGTTAATGAGTTTATCGCCATCAAGGGGAAACAAAACTCCTGAGACAAAAATACAGTAGAACAGGTGAGCTTCCACCCAATAAGGACACACTTTCTGGACATATGAACTAAGTTCCACTTAGTTTTGAACTCTCCCCATAAACTTTTGCCTTTTTGTTTTCATAAGACATGAGCAAGGATGTAATTTCCACTCTTTATGAGCAACAGAGAATTCCCCCTTTTAACAAGATTTCATGTCTCTGACTATTGTCTGAATCATTGCCATCATGTTTGATAATTAAAAGGGATGAGGCTTGAAGAAAGTGAGCCGAAAGTTTCATTCTCATCCTAAATAGAAGATAAAGTTTTATTTTTCTATTTTCTAAAAAAAGCAGCGGCATCTTCAGAGTTAATCATCTTGTAAATGACCCTACAGGGAGAAATGCAGGTGTGTTAATGATCTGTTTTCCACTGAAAGGAGAACCTGTTCCGTGTAGATCTATCACTGTGGCTTCCTGGATACTTAACAGAACAGAGGCGTCATTATTTCCACCTTTGTTGTCATCATTCTGATGAGATGAAAACGCCTGCTGTGGAAAAAGATCTATTCAGGTACCACACGTTGGCCCCATACACAGAAAAAAAGGTTTGAAAATCTTTTTTCCAGCTTTTCTTACATTCAGAAGTACCAAATGCGTTCTGCTCTCTGAGCTGTTCGCGGCTGTCGAAGCTTTTGGACTTGAAGGCTGACTCCAGGGGAGGTCCAAAGAGACTGTCTGAACCAGATGCTGTAGAACTCAGCCTGGAGAGGAAGAAATGACAAGAGCAGAGCAGCATATAAAAAAAAAACAACGGGTGGACAATCCATCATTTGACATCCTCAAGGACAGAATCTGAAATGAAAAGGAGTTCTATAAATATTTGGGGTTCATTCTATCGGCGCTGAAAAGAAAGTGGAAAAATATAGAAAAAATGAAAGACTCCCTTTTTTTTAAAAGTGTTTTTACATTCTATTCTATCTATTCATATTCACCTTATTCATTTAAAGGAAGCCTGGTCTGAGCGACACAGGAAACACAGAGGGGAAATAGCGAGTGCAAAAAAAAAAAGGGTGTATGAAAGGGTGACAAAGGCTTCAAAGTTAGAGAGGCCACTAATGACAGAGTTCAACCACTGAGCTTGTCTTCCTGCCCCGCTCGGTCAGATACGGAGAGCGATGGAGGTGATAAAGCCAAGAGCAGATTCATCTCACCTGCTGTGATCAGGGCTGGAGGTGGACCTGCGTAGGCCCTCCTGCTCTCCATCTGCAAGACACACAACACCAATGAGTCACTGCAGAGGACGCTGCCTAATCGGGACTAATCATCCCCACGGCTTTCCGCGTCAGAACCCTAAAAGAGAGGGCGTGATGGAGTGAGATGAGAAGATGCGCGGGAAAACCCGACAGACAATACATTTGGCTGGGATAAACACCAGCAATTAGCCGGCGCTGACTGAGCTGCAGATGCCGCTCCCGTTGGCAGCAGAGCCGCGGCTCTAATCAGATGCTGCTCATTAATCCCGCCGCCTCTGGATGTGAGAGGCAGAGGCTCCCCGCTGCTGGACTGCGGCAGGCCGCCCTTCCCACTCCTTCCCGACCCGCTGACAGATAACGAACGCGCTGGTGATGAAGCGCGCTTCGGAGCGGGAAGGGAGGGTCGGTTGTTCGTGCTCGGTCAGCCAATGAGCGAATTTGAGGTCTACAGGGGTGCACAGAGGCTGAGCAGGCTGGGGACTGAGAGATGCTGTTTGAGGGCACCGTTGATTTGCTGGAGCGAAAAAGCGAGGACAAACGGAACAAAACGCATCTGTGACCCCGAATGGTTGTTTCTATGATGACATCTTCATTACTGACTGGTTGTGACATTGATTTGATTCAGACTTAGTTACATTTCTTAATTTAAGCCATTTCAAGTTTTCATTCCGTGGTTTCAGCACCTGCTAGTTAGATCGATCCTTTTGTTTCACCATCGTCAACATGAAATAGTGATGGAAAACCTTATCACTCCTTCAAAGCATTAATCAAACAAATCCAGTCGGCCAGAATTATTAATATCATGTGAATGATATCAAATGAAAACAGGGGTATTCACTGTTAGATATACAGAACTGATGCTGATATTCGCTTATTTTTTCAAAAAGTCGTTGGGTAATATGCCGGAGATGGAATCGAGCCTTGACTTTTTATTTAGCTGCATGAAAATTGTCCATTTAAAAACAATAAGTCATATTCACAGGTTATGAAAATAGATGAGACCCAGCTCAATGTGAATTACACTGTTTTATTCCCTAAAGTTATGTGTTTCAATAGTTCCAATAAAAC
This sequence comes from Menidia beryllina, assembly GCA_013363375.1. Lineage (NCBI taxonomy): Eukaryota > Metazoa > Chordata > Actinopteri > Atheriniformes > Atherinopsidae > Menidia > Menidia beryllina. The sequence continues at coordinate 6,208,278 of JABUIW010000023.1, forward strand.
AAGTCAGTTAAATCTCAGAGCACTAATGTTATGTTGCCTTCAGTAAAAAGAACCACATCATCAAGTCAGCAAGCTGTTTTACAACATAAGCAGCTGGCGTTGCACCGTTTCTAGCCTACAGGCTTTGATACATCTCACATAATGCTGACTGACTGAGATAACTAGGCAAGTTTGTTATTTTTGACAAGACAGCAGAAGTCAGAGCACAGAGCGGGACCAGGAGTGAGTTTTCAGCTGATTTGTAGATAAATAAATCAATTAACTCCACAGAGCTGTTACTGTTAGTCTCATTATTAGGCTTTTTTGTGGCATTAGGGTCTGTAAATGTGTCACTGTAAAGGAGAAATGGTGTCTGTGTTTGGTTGATAAATACATGTGACTACAGGAGACGTGTTTCATGGGAATGATTGTTAAAGAAAAATAGCTACTGCTTAGCAGCTGTTTGCAGGTTTTTAAAGTAAACACATAAACGCCACCCCTGTCCTGACGTGCTCATTCGGTCTGTCATCCTTGTCCATGAGGTAACGACTCACCTCTGTGAGAGGCAGCCTCACCATCTTCTGATCGACCTCCTGCAGTGCTTGAGTTTCCTACACAGTCGCAACATAGGATCATGCATCAAAGACGGAGGATTGAAGCCAAAGACGCACGGCACAGATAAGAGCAAACTGTACATTTCACATTCATGTAACGCAAAACATGGGTTAATGCTGCATGTTCAGAAATAAAGGAAACTTACTGGACAGATGTCGCTTCGCTGATACCTAAAAATCATGAAGATAGATAAAGAGAAGCTGAGTTATTATGCATTTTTATCACTGACCGAAAGATCATTAAACCACACCAGGCTAAAACGCTAAAATGTGATGTCCTAGAGGCCAGCCCTGTGGCAACAAATCCTCAATAGTGCTGTAGCAGAATTAAACAAATGCAAGCAAACATAAAACATCTGCAGCATTTGCAGAGAAACTTAATGCATCCCTAAATATTCATATTTGTTAAGTGTTCACATATAAAAAACAAATGCAGTGTATTTGATGTGATTTTAAGAGCTTATTGGTAGGATCTGATCCCCAGCTGATGGTGGTATTATGAGACTTGTTGTCTCTTTCTCCTTTAACATAACAAATGAAGGTTAGTAGCGGATGGGCAGAAGGAGGCCCGACCTGCTGGCGTAATCCTCTGTTGGGCGGCAGGGTGAGGGTGCCCACGGTGGCTTTCAGCTCCTTCTCTGTAGCGACTGAACTGCAGCGACTGCTGCTGGCCACGGGTCGGATCTGGATGTGGAACTTTTTGGGCTCCTCGTCATCAAAGTCTGAGTCACTGGAGTAGAAGTTGCTCTCCTTCTCTTCGGAGCAGCGTGCAGGGACACATGAGGGTCAAGGACAAAGCTCACACTGCAAATGGGCCTGAGATAATTTGATGTTTGGCAAACGGATTTTAAGAGAGGAAATAACAGTACGCCCCTTGATGGGCCGCCGACTTGTCCAGGGTGTCCCCCGCCTCTAGCTAAACTTCACATGTAATCAGAGGGCAAAGCAGTTTACTTCCTGTAGTGTTTACTGGTAAGAAAAGCCATTACCCTTCTCTCTTTCTTTTTTTTAAAAACTTTGCTGCACAACTCAGCGTTATTGCTGCTGTGACAGCGCTTGATGAATGTGTAACGTCTGCGAAGGCAGAGGTTGCGTGAGAGGATGGAAAAGGCAGAAACAATCTTGCATCTCTTCGGCGACACTGATAAATGGATGTGAGCTGCAGAGCTGAGTGTTCATGTTTTGAGTTAGTGGAACTGTTCATTCATACCCAAAGCTGGTAGGCTGCTGACGGCAAAGCTCAGCCCGACTTTACCTTTTTCCTTAAGTTAATGAGGTGGAAGGTGTTTTGCCATTATTCAACCGAAATTAAATGAGACGTTTCTAATGGTTGGGCTCACCGGTTAATGGAGCCGCTAATGCAGGAACTTGTGGTACCAACATAAACCCGCATTTTTCAAATTGCTTATCAAAAGATTTTTAAGCTCTGTTCATCTGTGAGTAAATACACATGTTAAATAATGTTTGAATGAATCTATTTTTTATGCTGATATTGGTCATTCAGTGGTAATTTGTGGATCTTTTAAAATTTAGAGACACTTTTGTGTGGCCTAACCCATAACGCGCTCAATCCAGATCACCACTACTAGCAGTGGCCTGTGTTTCTGTGTTCTGATCAAATGGACCATCTTTTTTTAAAAGGCAGCTGTCCCTGCTTTAAGCACTGACAACAGACACATCTCTATGAATGCTGGAGCCAGAGAGAAGGTGCAGGAGCAGAAAAAGGATATCGTTCTGAGTGCTGTCAGATCGGATGACAAAGCCCTCATCGTCCACTTCCAGTGGGGAGTTCTGTGTGAGTGGGAACAGAGAGGAGGCAGCTGGGTGTGTAGCACAGACAAATGAGGGGTTTTTCACACTTTATATGTCAGCACTGCATGAGTAAGTAAATAAACCCTACAAATGTTCACTGATTCTACTTCCCTGAATGTTTTACAACCAAGCTGTTAGGAAGCCACAGGTCCAATGTTAAGTTGATTTAAGTTTTTCAATCAAACCCCAGTGTCAGGATATATCGATAAGTTCTAAGCATGACAAAACCAGTTTGGTTCTGATATTGGTCTAATAAACATGATACTTCACTATGATTTATTTAATTAATCGCAGCTGGGAAAAATTTCTCGGGGGATTATGGTAACTGAGAACGTGATTTAAAAAAAAAAAAAACAATCATATTAGGACATTTATAAGCTCTAACCTCATAAAGAGCCAAATAAATTCTGAATTGACTTGACATAAGTATCTTAGGTAGAAGCTTTCAATCAGGCTGAAACTGTTCAAAGACTTGATCTGAAGTCTGTTATTCATTTTCAGCTAAGGTTCTCTCTAACCTTAAGCCCCTCTCAAGTTATCCTTTCATTCGTCTTTTTTATTCACAGCAGGAAGTTATCGTCAAATGCTTTAGTTTTAGTTCAAAGACACACAGTGAAGGAACTTTTCTAAGCCACTTTATGAACACAAAACATGGATGTGGAAAACATTGCAGGCATTTAACACTGACTTTGAATACTCGTGTTCAAACACTGCGCTCTCTATTGGCCGATCACACTCACTGAATGGAAAATGGCCACGCTGCATTTAGAAGCTACACACATGTGAAAGTGTAAAATAGCAGTGGTGTTCTGATCTTCCGTTTACTCTTTGCGTCCTCATCTGCCTGTCAGATGACTCTCTGGTTTCCAAAAGCCCTTTTACACACTGACACACATCTCATTGCTCGTCCAGCCGGGCACACACACATGTAGCTATGTGCTCCGACGGTGCCTGTAACATCATCTCCCAAAGCCCTTCTCAGAAGTACAGGAATAAACCTGGGAAACCCCACACCCTCCACAGCGTCATCGTCTCACACTCATGATCCCTCGCTCTGCTCCACCGCGCCAAAACACTGTTTTCATTGAGCAGAAGCCCTTCAGGGCCGGGGTCTCTGAGGGCTATCCGGAAACTTAGGGGTCAGTGATATTTGGGTGCGAATATGTCACACACTCACCAGTCCCTCTGTTAAAGCTGAATCTCTGCAATATAGAAAAAAAAAAAAAAACTCATTATTTTCATAATCCAGCAAAAACTCAGGCCAACACAACACAACTCGGTCTCAGTGATTTCATGTGTGTTGGTGCGCACACTCACGTAGAATCCGGCTCCTTGTCCCTCTTGCTGAGACCTGGGATCCTGAAGGCTTTGGCTCGACTCTTTTTCCCACCTTCGGGAGCCAGAGCCGTCATGTACTCTTCGAATCCGGCCAGTGCTGCAGACAACAGAGCGCACACTTAAACCACCATGAAGGATTCACCCTCTACACTGATGTTGTGAGTGTGGGTGTCTGCGTGACTTTTGCTGTTACACAACTGCTGTAGATGCACTCTTTTATTCTGTTATTTCCTTCCAGCGGGGCACGCAGTGCTGCTCTACCTGGCCTGTCTTTGCCCGTGCCTTTCAGCTCAGCAAATTTCTGAATGAGGTTATCGATGCCAATGTTTTCCACATTCTGCTTGAACTCCTCGTGGACCTGCGGTTGAGCAGAACCGGGCGATTCATTAAACAGTTCATAATACATCTGGGGTGGTCAACAGCGAGCAACACAGAACGAGCCGGGAGTCATTATATGGCAGGCTGCGGGTCATTCCACGAAGCTTTGACTCAAAATAACGCCGTCGTGGCGGGAAAACGCATAATCGGACAACGCTTTCAGAATTTCCATTGATCTCCAACTTACCTGTCCCACCTGGACGTGGGTGTCTTCTATGGAGTGGGAGTAACCTTTGATCAGCTGTTTCATCTGCCGCAGATGAGCCTCCTCAATTTCCTGAAACCTCTACTCAAAACGCATAAAAGAAGAAAACAGAAAACTTTAGAATACAAATTCCAAAAACAGCCCAAGTGTACAAATTCTCCTTTAGATGAATGCACAAGTTAAATTGGAACGGCTGCTTCAAAACTTTTCTAATCAAACTTTTACTTGTAACATGTGTACACAAAAACGCAACCAGAATCCAACTAAACAGAAATTTCACACCCCACTTATTTGCAGTAAAAAAGGGAGAAAAGGCCTCTGAGAGCGAGCTGAACTCCAGGGAGGCAGTCAGCCAGCACAAGAGGAACTTGCCTGCCAGGTTGTTAAACCAGCAATCATTTCAGAGGGTTTAATATCTGAGTTTGATCCTGTTTCATTTGGCGTTGTCTGCTTGAGGGGAATTGTCTTGATATAGTGCTGGTGGCTTTCGTTGCTCCGCTGAGCAGAGGCTGTGCCAGGCTCATCTACATTTTTACAGTCAGTGGGAGCACGGAGAATGAAAACAAAACACTCTCTGCTATTGTATTTTTTTTTAGCAAAGCTCCTTCTTCCATCTGTCGCAGCTGTAGATCTTCAGCCCTCCGCACTGTGAGCAGAATCTAAATCTAATATCCGACTGGTTTGATGTAGTTTCCGCCAACTGTGGAGCATCTGCTCCTTTAACTCTGGTGTGTTAACTGTCGACTGAAAAGGACCAAACTGCACAAATAAGATCCTGTCAAACAAACTAGAAAATCTCAGGGGTTCTAAATTTTCACCTTTAATTGAAATTGTCGAGGGGGGGACATAAAAAAAAAAAAAAAGATTGGGTTAAAAAAAAAGGGGGAAAGAGGAGCATACGTAACTATTAGAGCCAATTTAGATGTCATATGTAATTACCAACTTTTACCAAATATTATATAGTATTATTGTTTATTTACATTATGGAAATAACATGGCATTGCTATTCAACTCGAGGCTACAAGAAACTGTGAGAAGGTTCCTGTCTTTCAGCCTGCTACTATTTTTAAGTATTTTTGGATATCTTAAAAACTACATTGTAATCAGTGTCACCAACATTTGATTTTCCAACATGGCTCTGAATGCCAGTCAACAAGGTACCAGTCAGTCTGGCTCCCACCTAAAGGTTGGACTAATTTAATCTCTTTTGGTCTAACAGAAAGCGCCACGTTCTCATACTTCTCTGGCCTTTGATTTGTCTTCAATATTTTGGCACAATGTGTTCTCCCAGGTGCCACATATTCCCCTCCTAATTATGAGCCCACGATCCCCTTCAGAGCTATTAAAAGCGATAATTGGTCACGAGGATTTCATTCATCATTTCAAATGTAAAGCACAGAAGTGCTCGTCAGGGTTTGTTGAAAATTTCCATGGAAACAGCAGCAGTAACCATGGAAGCGTGGAGGCAGTGATTAAAGGTAATGAGCAGGGTGCAGGATGTGTGCAGATGGGTGGGTGTTTAGGAGTCGGGGGTTCATCTTTTTCTGGTGTGGTGCAATATAAGATAATAAACGAAAGAATAAGATGTTCTCGCATGGTGGGAGGCAACTGAAAGGGTGAGTCGGAAAGATTTGTAGGAAGATAAAGCCAGTGAGAGGGAGGAACACACAAAAACACCACATCCTGGGGTGAGAGAGTCAGATACAAAGTGGCTCTTGGCTCAGCTGGAGCTGACCTGGGCGGACTCGCTCATCCTCTGTTCAAACTCTCCTCCCACACGGTTGTACTTCTCGATGCACAACGCAAAAGACTCAGCTGCTTTCTTAGACTTCAGCTCCGCCTAGTGAGAAGAAAAGGAAAGGGAACATTCTGATCTTCAAGCCAATGACTAATTCCCAAAACTGAAAAAAATATCTGAACCATAGAAGGACTCCACACCAGCTTCATCATCAAAGATTGGAAGATTAAGAAGATTATTCGTCTAATATAATATTTAAAAACCTCCTTAAATGCAACTTGACATATAACATATTTCAGGAACAAAATACAAACTAAATTTGTTTCTCATTTTTATCAGAGCAGATTTTTAAAAGTTCAGACATGTTAAAAATCCAAAAGGTTATCTCACCATTGTCACTGGAAGGTGCTGTAAACTCAGTAAAATTATGTAATGCAATGTTTCTTTTAGTGAAGGTGATTTCAGCTTCTAGGATCAACACTAAAATAAGCTGCCTGGCTCCTGCACATTGAAAGATGTATTTATTTTCACAGTTGCTTTCTGCTGAAAATAAGACTTCTCTGCATCAGAACCAGATAAATAAGAAAAATGCATAAAAGAGCTTTTTAAAATATGGTCAGAATGCCTCTAAATCTTAAAAAAGAGACAAAGGTACATACATTTAATAACTGTGTCTGAATCAAGTTTGTGCATGCATGGGCCGCAGCCGTAGCCTAATGGTTAGAGCGGGCGGCCCATATACAGAGCCTTTGCTCGCGAGTGGGCGGCCTGGGTTCGATTCCAGCTCATGGCCCTTTCCCGCAGGTCTCCCCCTCTCTATCTCTGCCCCCTTTCCTGTCAAGCTACTGTCATTAAAGGCCACTAGAGCCAAAAAAAAAATCTTTAAAAAAAAAAAAAAAGTTTGTGCATGCATGTTTTGGCAATCTCAACAAACTTCCTCACCACAAAACAACTGCTGCTAAAAGAGATGGCAGCTTTTTGTGGGTTACCCGAACCAAACCAAATTATTTTTTTGGCACTGTTGAGTTTCCTGCTGAATCATACACTAATAATTATCCTGTTTTTATCTCAAAGTACAGTTGCAAGAGAATAGGATGAACATTTCAAGCAAAAGCAGCCACAACTTGAAGGAGGCCAGTGAGTGGTGACCGACCTTCTCCAGCTCTTTCTGAGGTGCCACCTCCTTCCTGAGCCGATCCAGCTCCAAACACTTGGTGTGGTACCCCTCCTTTGACTTCTGGAGATGACCGCTTTGAACCTGCAGTGCCTGCACTGCTTCCACCGTCCCCACCATCTCCTCCTTCGTCTGAGTGGTGCACACAATAATAGGATTTTATATGGACACGCTGAACAGATCATCACCGCATTCCATACTTTAAGGGCACATGTGGCAATTGCCATAAAGGAGAGGGCAGTAATTAGATTTTCTGAGAGATAAATTAAATCATGATGAGGGCAGGTCGGGGAAGGACAAGAAAATGGAAAGTTCTTTGGATCGCCAGAGAGACACAGTTGTCAAAACAGCTCGTTTTCATCTCAGTTACATACCTTACGATGAATTTTAACCTGCTCATCTCCATACTTGTTAATGTCGCGGATGAGATCATTCATCTTTTTCATCAGCTCGAGGTGGCAGAGGGCCAGTTTGTCTGAGGACACCCTGAACACGTCCCACATGGGCGCAAAAGTCCTGAAAACATACACACACACACACACACACACACACAAGACCGTCCATGATCTGCAAACCAAACATGCCTCGCTTTTTTAATCAAATAATAGGTTTGAACCATGAAAATACACACATATCCATAATATTAAGCAAGTACAATGAATAAAATGGTAGTTCAAAATGTTGGCATAATGTGTCTTATGTTACAATGAACGATTACGTTCACTTAAGTATTCCGATATCCACTTTGGTTGATAATTTAATTACGAAGGGTTATTTTCTTTTGGCAGACAATAGTGTCATTCTGTCCTGCAGAGTCAGCTTGTCGGCTGGCGTCTGTGCAATATAGATCAGCTGACCCTGAAGTGCTGTACTGAAGAGAGGAGAAAAACTAAAGAAGAGGAGCAATAATCCGATTTGTTGTAGCATTCTGATTTATTGATGTACGTGCTGGGCTCATATGGGCAGATTAAAGCAGTCCTGATGTGTATCAAAAAAATTATTTATCATTCGATACAAGTTAATAACACTAAAAGTGCAGGTAATCGTTTCTCTTATGACTGTGTGGGTGTTTTTCATCAGATTTGACTGATAATGACCAAACAACCCACCACCTCTCCCCAGGTTTAGTTAATCTTGATGAAATCTAATAAGTGTGTGGAAGAAGCAAAGCACAAACAAAAGCATTATATTGACAGAAACTCTGGTCATGGGATCAAGTCACAGCTTAAAGTCATTAACTGGCATTTATTTTCTAACTTTGTTCTCACTCCCTGAGTCTTTTATGGGTTGTTTAGATCAGCTAAGATCATACTCCCTATGAAATATTGCTTTCCAAGAATGCTGATCATTTCTCCACCACATGCACAAGAATATTTAAGCTGAATAGTAAGCTTGAATCAAACTTGGACATTTGGTGATGCAGATGGCACTCATCAATATCTCATACGCAACCATATGACCAAGACATCCGAAATGGCAAAAGAAAAAAAAACGCTCGGGGGGGAATAAATTCTACTGTAATGTACTGAAGGGAAGAGGGAGGCTTCAATCGATACCTTCGTGGAATTATTGGCTGGGTTGGACTGTGTTCAGGTGGTGGTACTCACCCCTGTGGACTTCCATTGCTGGCAATTTTGGCCAGCTTGCTCATTGATTTGGAATAAGTCTCCTCAATGGCAGCCCTATAAAAAAAAGGGACAAGACAAATATATATCCGATCAAGTCATTTAAAATCAACGAGAAACCTGTAAAACACATATGAACTATTCAAATTAATGAATGGTGCTTTTATGCTCATCTTCATTTTTTTCCCTACTAACACAAAGTTGCTAATAAACCGCAGTAAGACCCATGTTGTGCATGTTTTCTGAATAGGCAATCTTTCTAAAAAAAAAACCTCGGACTGGGAAAATAATAATAGCTTTTCCTTAAAACACCTCTGCTGATGGTCTCGCATGTTATGTGTATGCAGAGCTGGCTTTGGCCCAAATGCACACATCCTCCACCAAAATCAGAGTAAATCACACAGAAATGACTCTGATCAATGGTCAGTAACAAAGTTTAACAGGCTGGTCATAAAACTTTCAGAGCCTTCTGCAAAGCCTAAAGATAAAAGGCAGGACAAGCACTGATCCAAATATCCTGAAGGGAGAAAAAAAAAAATTTGCTACTCAATACCAAGACCCGTAAACAAAATGACAGATTAATTGTTATTTATCAGAATCAGAAATACTTTAATACTTTAATAATCCCAGAGGGAAATTATTTAATAATTATTTCATCTTGGAATGCTAAAAGGCCGGAGATCAATCTGTCACTAAGAAGATTAATTCATGGTCGTTTTTCAAATATACATTTTGGTTCATTTATTTGATACTTTGACTCAAGAAATGATTTATTTTGCATAAAAAGGAAAGAAGAGAGTGAAGTTCAAACCTAACTAATAATATGGGTGAGTAAAAGTTAAGGGCTAATTATTATTTGTTCCTTCCATCACTGTTCTCAGGGCAAATCAGTTCACCCAAACATTATCCACACAGACTCAGACCAAAACCTTCCAAAAAGAAGGCAAACGGAGAGAAAAAATGTATGGACACGGCGGCCTTTTCTTCATCCTGCTGGATCCTTGTCCTTTACCAACAGTGCTTCTGTTTCATTTCCGGATGGCTGATTTGTTGTCTCCTGCTGTCCCAGCAGATAAGTGAATTTCCCCCATGAGGAATGTGCTCAAGTGTTCAGAACCCATGTCAGAATCCTATCATTGGCCTAACAGTGTGGTCTCTGTGTGCGGACTCGCCCAGAGCACATACTCCTGTAGGAACCTTCCCCAAGTGTCCAGGCCAGGGATAGAAAATATGAAACTGTCAACTGTAGATTGTCTTTCATTTTAAAATTGAGTGCCGCGAATGCATACAGCAGAATTATGTGTCGCACCTGTTTTCCATACCTTTCCACAATAAAAGCATAGACTGCATTTCAGGATCAGCATTTATCAAGTCTGATAATGCAAACTTTTCATACAGAAATAATAAAGAAGTGCTAAAAAAACAACAACATCCATTTTCTGATACATAAAGTCATTGGAGAAGATTAGACTATCCCAAATAAGGGAGTCACACAAATATTCTGCTTCGCTGAAGCAAAGATTGTTGAACTTGAGAGTTAATTTGAGGATGAAAATTTGAGTCAGGTGTTGTAAATCATCTGCTTGTGGCCATTCATTTAATAACCAGAACAGGGACCAATGAAAGTTGGAGCCTCTCAAAAACATGTCTGTAAAGGTCTAGCATTACTAAAAACAAAAGGAGAAAATGAAAGAAGAGCGGCTGAGGCTTATCGGGCTGAAAAGGCTCACAAAAAATCTCAAGGCTTTGGAAGGACACAAGGGAAACGAGAGCAGGGCTTCTCGACCAAAAGTCTCCCTCACCACTACACATGCATGATATCCATTAAAAGAAAGAGGAGTTGCATCCCATCGGGCTGCAGGAGCCGGGAGCAAAACGATCCTTGTTCTAAAATGCGACTTTAAGGGGAAGTCAAATTGATTTATCTGCTTTCAGACATTTAAGACTTGAAACTGGCTCATGAAAAAACGTGTGCAGAGCAGAAACCTGAGCCACAGAGTGTAGGTTGGTGAGCTTTGCTGATGCACCTCAGAAGTAACACAGAGGTGAGGACAGGAGGAGAGGGTCAGAGAAATGGCAGATAAATCAAACACAGGGAAAGACTTGCTAAGGTTTTTTTCTCCACAACCTGCCGACTGGACATAAATACCGGTAATTACGATCTTGGCAGATGCAGAAACAAGAGATGGTACTCTGAAAAGTTCATGTCTAAACTGAGTGTTTCATCCAGTCTTGGCATTCGTTTTATCTTTTTTCCACGTTTAGAGTCCAAAATGTGAAATTTCTCCTCTGTCCTCCCATCACCAGCACCGCCTCCCACACAAACGAATACACACAAATCTTACCTCTCTCGGACAAACTCGGCCAGCTCCTTGGTTGCCTGCTGACCGTGCTTCATGTTGTGGTAGAGCACGTCAAAGCCGGCATTCTTCTCCCCCTGCAGAGCCACAGACAGACACTGGCTCAGTCAGCTTCTTATCCAGAAACAGCCCACTGACACCATCAGGTTAACAAGAGCGATGTCAGCCGGTGATTCCCTCTCACAGCTGAACAACATCCAAGAGTTCACAGACACTTTGGAGCAAAGTACTTAATTAATTACTTCCCTGCAGCCCTTACTGTTTTTCCGTTCAACTATGAGCCTGTTTTAATTATCTAAACAAACAAACTAAACAGGTACCACAGAATTTACTCACAGGAAGATTTAGCTAGTTAAATCATCATCACACCAAAAAGACATAAAAGGTCATTAACGCCAATGAAACAAAAACTTATTTACCCTGTTTTTCAACACATTTATTTAGTTCTTGGTAAGTGAATATGCATTTGAAGAACTGACCAAAATTGAACTTGAGATTTGCCATTGCACAAGCGTAAAGTTCTAAATGACAGAGAAAACTATACTATTGCCCGATCCAAACCCCCAGCTTTGCCCTGCCTCTGCACTTTGCAGGAGTTAAGGGCCTCCCTTCCTTTTCCCGGCCTCTAACTGGGACGTTTGATGCCATTTGATAGCTCTACTTCCTCTATTGCTGCAAGATGGACAGGAAGGGCAAAGCACAGGGATGAAGACCGAGTGTTTGAACACTCAGTTTCAACATGGCCACTGAACAAACCAAGGTTTTAATGTTTGAAGAGCTAAAGGTTCAGTATCGCCGTCGAAACAGGTTGTTGAGTAGATTTTAGAAGCAAATGAGAGCCAGCATCATGGAAATATGAGAAAGCCACAACAAGTTGTTGTTGGGATGAGCTGTTTACCTTGAAGCTACGTGGACTATTTCATCATTCCACGTCATCCGTTATAATTACACAAACCTTCACCTGTTACTGCATGGATCACTATAATCCAAAAAAGTGCAACAGATCAGCAACTGTCTTCGGCCTTGCCACCTTTTTTTTTTTTTTCGCCAACAGACGGCTGAGCAGCTTGTGCACACAGAGACACAAACAGCTGCTACTCAGAGCCTAAAAATATCCAGTAGAAGGAGAACAGACCCTTTCCCAGGTACCAGGGGAATGGCTGGAATGCCAAGGAACGGTCACCACTAGCCACACACACACAACCTGCCAAGTAGGAAAACAACGCAGAACGGGACGTGAAGCTTGAGCAATCGGCTTCTGATTTCAGTAAAGAAATGAAGAGGTCTCAGACAGGTAGATGAGCAGAGTCCTGACAAAAAAAACTGAGGGCTCCCACACACATTGGTGCAGAGAACCGTCAGTGCAGAGGCCCCCTAACGGGTTTCTTCCCGTTGCCAGCATCTGAACAAATAAAACGGTGCATAAACGCACTGCAAACATGACTTCCAGCTGCCTGCAAGCGCATACAGTCTGCACCGAGAAGACAACTCACCAGAAGAGCCCTGCTTGAGAAATTATTATCTGTTCGTTTTCAAACTTTTCATTCCAGACTCATAGTGGTTGTCAGAGCATGGCTCGCTTTGGGGGAATAAAGATGATGAAGAGACGATTAAAGACATTTGCTCTGTGCTGCCACTGCTGCCTCCCTTCTCACCAACAAGGTTTTTGCGGACCACAGCCAGTTCTACAGTCTGAACCACCTGAGAATGATGCCAACAGTGGAGGAACAATGGCAAAGAAGCGCTCAAACTGTGTAATAAAGAGATCATAATCCTTGCTTGAGGTGAAGTGTTGCTCCTCGACCCATTTTTTCTGATGGAAAATAGAACATATTTGAGGTTGTGTGCATCTGTCGGCCATCTGAAGACAGATCTCTGACTTTTTGGTGGATCATCACTATGTTTTAGCTGGATTAATAGACATTGGGGGAAATCATTTGCAGTTTTAAGAAAGATTTATTTTCTTTGAGAGCAAATTGTTCGAAAAAACACAGAACTTTAAGGCAAATTTTCATCTAAATTAAAAAGGGGAAGTTTGCCCCTCACATACAAACTGCAGGAAAACCGTTTGCACGGCTCTTTGGTCCGACTTTCAGTGACATAATGTCGGACAAAATGACCCTGTGTTACTCTAGAGGGGCTAAACAAGCTGCGTGCGGTCATGTCTTTGCCGTATTTGGAATAATAACAATTGTCTCCGGGTTCGGTGGCTTTCCTCCAGCTGGCGACTGCTTTTGGTTGAAATCCTAGCCTCACTACAGTAAACTGAGCTGCCAGACAACACTTCAAAAGCACACACACACAAAACCTTCCTCCTCACAGCGCCACACGGCACCTGTCTGCCTCTGCTGGCAGGCCGCTCTGCCTGGCTGCATATAAAGGACTTGTTTGTCAGGGTCTGCACACAGAGCTTGATCACAATAACAGTCAGTCTGATGGTTTCTGGACGATTTGCAAAGGCAAATGTGAGCACTGTGATAAGAGCCAAATGCTGTTAATCGTCACCGAAATTCAGCTGCTGAGCCCTTTTTGAAATTGGGCCCTTTTGGTCCCCTTCCATTATTTCAAAGCTGTGAGCAAATGGAGAATCTCACTATTGACTTTAAAAATAAACAACTATTTTATGTAGTTCTGATGTTTAGTGGTGTACATTTTAATTTTTGTACATACTGGAGCTAGAAATTCTATATGTATGCATTTGGCATGAATGGACTTTAGTGCACACAAAGCGGGTTAAACAGAAAAAAAGGACTTTCTCATTTCCCACTGGACAATTTGAGATGAGCAAATCTTTAAAATGATGTTTTTGAACATAAGCTTGGTCCCTATTTTTGTGAAAAATTTCCATAATATCCGTTTTACAACTGGTTACGTGATTACACTGGACAAAGTCTAATCTTTTGAATACGGTTCATTATGTGAGGATCCCATGTTTTAAACTGAGTTACCACAAAAACACTAATGACACGTTTTGTCAGTGACGTTGCTGAGTGTGTTTTTTGAGTGGACGTTTTCCATCGGTTGGGCAAACCGGCACCAGCCAGACCGCAGCTCAAAACCAACCAGCAGTCTTTAAGTGTCATAATGTATTCTTTAAGACTTTTTTTAGGGAATGAAATCCCTTCACGTCTGATAAATGCCAACCCCCTCGTCTCTCCCTTGCTGCTGATCTTTTTCATCAATTAAGATGACCGTTTTGGTCACGCATGATGGAGTCCATTACCATGACAATGAGGACACGACGGGAGAGGCGGCAAGAGGAACTTGGGGGAGGTTTACGGCGTGGTGTAAAATCTGTATGTGGAGAACTTTCACATGCAGACTCCGGGGGGACGACAAGGATGCCTGGACATTTACTTTAATTTGTTCTTTCTTAAATCTTAATAAATGAGACGTCAGCATTCGTCTGCTCAGGGGACGTGTTCTGGTCCAACTTGGATTCAAATATTTTTTTACCGAGAGCAAATCCCACATCTTAAATTAAGACTGATGTCATATGATAAATGCATCCACTCTTCAAACGTCAACAGCTTGGTTAAGAACGGGGTCATATCTACTGAGTCATGGAATGAAAGCACTTTCTTATTTGAAATGTGGACAGAGAGGCTTTTAGAGTTGTTCTGTCTTCTTTATAATAACCTGATACCTTGCAATCAGATTTGGTGCAGTCCTTCTGATTCTTTGAATTACTTTTGTGTGTGAGTTAATGCCAATTCTTTGTTTGACAGACCGATCAGGTCAGATCTTGATCTCAAAATACTAAAATATCTGACTTTTTCTTATCAGTTGATTATGATCTTAGTCCTAACTTCTGGCAGTAACTACAAGATTAAAAGGCTTTGGTTTTGGTACAGAGATTCTCCTTATATAGTGGGGAAGTTCACTGTAAAGACAAGCTGTTTGATAATGATCAAAAAACAGATTTGTTCTACTCTTTGTAGTTCATCCCAGAAAAGCAGCCAAGAGAAGATAAAAGACCTGAAAAGTCCAGGACTCTGGATTACAGAATTTAGCGATTCTGGCTGTGAGAACATTGTTGGATGAGCTTTGTACCGGTACACATTTCTAAATAAGTTAAACATTTATTTCACAAACAACCCAATAGCTCAATCATTGTTTAGCGTGTGTGTGTGTCTTCATGAAAACTGGCAGTTCTAAAGCTCCAGGGTGGGCTCTTATTTAACTGCTCTCACTTGATTTCAATTAGATGCATGTGACTAGATCGGGGCATGAAAACAGTAGATTTAAAACGAACAAATGAGAAAAGACAAGGCTTCACATATTAAACAAAGAATACAAAATCAAGAAGTCCTCACACACAATTAAGTCAGTGGCAGTGTGTAGGTTTGTACGTTCTTTGAACTCTTTCTGAACCACTAAACTGTGTGGATTATTGTTCTGGAGGCTTTAGATATAACTGCACAAGTTCAGATATTCAAATATATATTCAAATATTTGATATCTGATTATCTGGCACTGTCATTAAATATCACTGGGGTTACTGGAATGAAGTTCTCACAGGTTTTTTTGTAGTTAAACCTGCTGTTCACCAGCAAAATGGAGGAGCTTGACAAACACACACACCGTACCAAAATACATCTTCATTCACACATACAAAAATACACGCCACTTCCTCTGTTAAACTGCGATTTAACACGCGTGTTTTCAGGGTTGTCATGAGTACGGGCATATGATTTCTAAATGTAAAGCTTAAATTTGACAGACTGAAATTCAGCTATAATAGCGTCTCATGAGAGCTGAAGTAGTGCTAAAGAGAGTAAAACCTTTATGCTGCTGGATACTCATTTGCATCAGTATCATCAAACATGTGTGGAGGTGTTGGGACATCACTGCAGGAGGACACAATATCCAAGCACTAACGAAATATTACAGAGGCAAGTCTTCCTTTCAGACAAATGACTTTCCTTTATCAGTTTAAACAATCACATTAAAAGAAAATTCATGTTTATTAAACTGATTTTAAATAGAAAAGGACTTTAGCGGAAATGACGGAAAAGCCCTGCTTTGCTGAGACATTGGGGAGCCAGAACTGCTCCATGCTCTGCTCAAACCACCACAGACGGTTTAACTACAGCTTTCCTGGTACAGCAGATTGATCTGCCCGCTATTTTCCTGAAGAACATCTAATAAACATGATGTTTTTAACAGATAGTCAGACCAGTGAATAAATTACATCCTGACCCATTTTTCTCTCTTACCAACCCTCTACCCATGCCATCTGCTCCCTGACTGACAAGAGAGGGCTGATCTGATTTTTCTTTTTAACTAGATTTTTGAAGATTTTGATACAAACAAAAGGGAAACTGTGCTATGGCCAATAAACCTGAGGTAGGCCTGATGTTGTTTTTATTCCCAGTGTGAGGGCCGTGAACACTGAAAAGTTTTCTTGCATCATTAGAAATAGAGGAAGACGTTTCTGGCATGCAGCCGTCAGAGTCTTTGAATGTTTGATGAAATGCCATGCACGTTTCACCATTCTGAGTTTTAAATGTTACGATTGACGCCGGGTAGTGCTGCATTGAGGGCGGCCTGCTCATCGATATGAGGGACGCTGAATATCTGCCATTTTTCGGAAAAAGAGTAAGTAATCAGAACACAAGTCCATCTCTCAAAAAACATCCTGAAGAGGGAAACACTCACGAACGGGAGGCAGACATTTCCAAATCTCTGCTACATAACCCATCGAGTCAGCTCCCTGAACAGTCTGTATGTGCTGTCTGAGTTTTGCTGACTCAAACAAAACTTTTCTCTGCTGAATAAGAATGGTGAGCAGAGGATGTCGACAGCATCGGGAGCAGGTAGCTGCGGCTTAACATGCTGGATGGCCCATTTATGAGTTCCGGGAGAATATAAAGCTTAACAGTTATGTTAATTATCCAAGCTGGAAATCTGGGTTGGTACAGTTCTGATATAAAAATAACATTAAAAAAGTCTAAAAGGACTGAGGCGAGATGATTTTTTCCCCCGACAGAGCAGAAAACTACAGCCTTTAACCTGAGTATTTGGAGGCCGACTTTGCTGGCATCATTAAAGTACGGGGAGAAAACAAAAGGGAACCTATCAATAAGAATTTCAAACAAGGAGAAAGTAAAAATATTTTGACCTGAATCGACATCAACAGTCTGGAAAAATGTTGTGCAGGCTTACAGTAAAATGAGGGTATGGTCCCTCCGTGCAAACCAGACTGACACACAGGAGAGAAGGCATGAGAGCTGGAAGCTCATCAAACACCTGAATTAAAGCTTCTGGAAAAACAACTCCTGCAACCCCAAACTAACAACTAAAACCAAGTCATTTTCTGGAACCTCTATTTTACTATGACGACAAAGAACAAAAGACGAGCTCTGCTGCAAAGAGTGAGGAGGGGAGGGGGGCCCGAACATCAGGACGTCCCTGCTGGGAGCCGGTCCAGCTAGCTGCAGTCTGAAGGTCATCGAAATAATTCAGAGCATGTCGAAATTATTCTCATAGCATGAAACAAAGACGCATCTCACGTGGGACACATGCTATCATTCTTGGAATAATCAGGCAGCGGACATCCTTACAGTGAATCGAATTCTGCTCCTAACACCATGCACAAAGTCAGTTTAGCTGGTGGTCTCACATTTGGAGCGCTTAGCACAGTTCCTGTGTATCGAGTGGAGAAGGACGGCATGCTATGGCGAATCTGTGAGCAGCTGTTAATGTTCTTTAGCCAAACAAGATGAAGCTCTGTGTGAATCTTTCCCAAATAGCTGTGTTGGACAATTAATTAAAGGCTTGGTTTGTAATCCACAGCTATCTGGGTCCCACAGCATGGGTGGAAAACCCTTTTTATATAAATGTAAACAGCCACACAGGTACATAAATAACATGGCACATTATATTAGAAGGTCCCAGAAGAGGAGCCGAGTTGTCTAAGTTTTCCCTCCACTGCTCCTATATTTGCAGCACTAAATTAGTGAAATTAGGTAAGAAAGGAGGAGTTCTACAGAAATCAGCTTTTGAATGAGCTATCATTCTACTTATGTTTTAGTAACATTTTGTAAAACCATCTCCAAGGGCCGGTCTAGGTGTGAAGAGGCAGAGGGGGAGAAGTAGGACACACCTGAAATAGATGTGGCAGCTGTGCGGGGACAAAGAACAGAGAAAGTAAGAACACAGGAAAATAAAGAGGATGGAGAGAAGAGGGGAGTCAGCCTGTTAGACCTCAAAAATGCACTTGAGAAACAGGGATGGGAGTGAAAGCATTACACTCTTCTCACATGTGAGCGCAGCTGCTAAAGAGGGAATCAAATGTGAAAATTGAGCAAATAAACACGTTATTAAGCCATACTGCTACGTTACGCTGATAGTGTTTGGTTCATTTTGAGAATCCACTGTGAATTAATTTAGCATGAGAAGTCCCGTATTAGGGAATCTTTTTTTTTTTAAACTGAATTTAAAAAGAGGAATGACTGGCTAACACAAAAGGATCCTTGCTCACTTTAACACCGGTGGCCAGGTCACTAAGTAACCTAACAGGCAGGTATTTGGGCTGTGGGAGTAAGCAACCTGTGCAGGTAGAGGGAGAACATAAATAGTCCCCTCAGAAAGCTAAAAGAATTTTGTTTCGCTTTAACACTAGCGACCCAACACTCAAAGGGCCTCCATTAAAAAGAGTTATCCGCCATGAAATGATAATTAAACACGTGTAAGCAACTGAATATGAGGCAGTGAATAAAAATATACTAATTATCAAATTAGAGCTAAATATTTTCCAATAACCTTCTGATAGATGAGATCTCCCCTTTTAACTGCTATACCTCTGACTGTTGTGGTTCAAGGTGCCAGGTCCCAGACATTTTCATCACTGTTGGAATATCTCTGCATCAAGCAGGTCATGAAATGGGAAGCAGAGACTATTGACAATTTCCCCGTCTATTTTCTACCCTCCACGCTGCTGACATCATTCCAGGCCGAAATGATAACCGGTGCAATATTGCTTTGCAAGTGGCAGGAAATTACACAGGTCTGAAGGGAAGATTCATCTCAGCTGTTAGCAGCAGGGGGCCATGGCTGTCCACCGACCAGGGGAAAGAAAAGTGACTGATAGCTGTGAAGAAACTGTAAGCGGCCATTAAGATCAGTCATTATTCTTTCACAGACACTCACCCAGAAGTTGTTTTGAAAGAAGGCCATTTTTCCCTCAGAGGTTCACAGCTTCTGTAAATTGTAAAAAAGAAAAGAGAGAGCAGCATTACAAAGGAGGCTGACATCCGGATATTTCATGTTCGGTCTAATTGCTAGAATAACCTGGAGGAAACCTACTGAGCTTCTGCATTAGTCTGCAAAGTGTTTCTACCCCTCGAACGACAAACTGCACTATCAAAGTACGAGCCGCACGCCTCTGTGGGAACTCCTGAGACACCTTCAGTAAGGACGGGAGCTCCTGAGGGAGGCACTTCAAAGATGAAACTCAGTATGGAGGAGGCTGGTGAAGGAGGAAGGGGCGAGGTGGGGGAGGAAAGAAGTAAGAACAGGGGAGAAGACAAATCGATGAAGGAAACGAGGCAGAGGAGAAGCTGGTAACCACCAAGGAGATGAGATGAATGCAGTACTTAGCCATGACTGTGGCTACAGGCTCTTATCTCTGATGGCTGAATAACATCACTCAGACGCGTGCTTTTACAGCGGTAACAACGTTTTATCAGATACGGCCGGGGCAACATTAGCTAACCTGAATATGCTGATTTTAAGCATTAATCGGATTAGAGAAAAAAAAAAACTCATGGAACATCGTTTGACAGTGAATTGCCATCATACAGTTAAACAGACTCCTTTCTTTAACAATGCTGCCTCCCCCCCGCATCTGAAAGCTATCTGTACATAAACAGTATGATGGAAACAAAGCTTTGGATCCTTTTAGACATTTCCCGGAAAAACGAGCAACATGAAGACGGCATAATGTTTGGTTGCTCTCTTTGTCCCATGAGTGCTGCACATTTGGGCTTTTGGAAAAGCTCAGAATCGCCGTCTTGGCTCACACGTTATTTGTTGACAAACAAGGCATGAACAGTTTCTTTTTTTAATTTTAATTAAAGCCCTGCTTCTATTAATTGCAATCAACTTGCAGCTGCTGGCTGTCTGTCTGTCCTTTTGCTTTTTTTTTTTTTGTGGGAAGCAAACAACAACTCTGCAATCATCCTGTAATAAACACACAAAAGGCCGTTTGTGGGCAGCATCCAGCGGTGATGATGACTTGTTGCCGGCAGGGCTGATTATAATGTGGAACCTAAGAATTGCTGGCAGAAAAAAAACGTTCAGGAACAAAGAAGAAAAAGCTTCCACTCCGTTTTGAAAAACCGAGACGCTTTAAAGTGCGAGCTTTTGACATTCACGAGTGGAAGAAACGCACACAAACGCACAACTCTGGAATCAGGTCCTGTGCTTTCCAGGACAAAAGCACAATGCCACGGCTCGGTGTTTCCCCGGGGTTGCCCTCCCAAAGCGCTCCCGCTATCGGTTTTTCTGCTGACTGGGAGCGCTTAAGGGAGGGTGTGTGCTGACCACGGCTTTTTTCCCCGTGCTGGCACGGACTCGGCTCAGGACAGGTGACCTGGCATCAGGCGGAAGCAGCACACATAGTAGCAACCCCTGCGGTACAGACACACACAAACAGGAGATGGATCGCAGCTTGTTAATTAGCTCGGCGGGTTAACTGGAGGCCCTGCATGCCGCTTTCTTGCGGGTAAAGCCAGCCCAGAGCAGAAGGGAGAGACGCAGGACTGCTACGGCAGCACTGCATAATGAATCAACACAGCGTCCGATCCGTTTCCCCCTCAGATCTATCATCATGACAGCAACACCAAGTCATGTTACCACGTAGATAATTCAAAAGAATTAAACACAGCTGAAATGAGTGGAGGGGTGAAAGAGACCGCTTTCTCTGTGAAATGCAGGCGCAGCAGAAATTACATTATAGACTTCATCTTTAGGTCGTTTTGTCAGATGAAGCTGCATTTTAGCCACATTTAGCAACCTGCCAGAAACAAAAATAAGCAAGTAAATATGTGAGAATGAACGTGTTTTATTGGGAATCTTGTTTTAGCAAAAACATGAAGCATTTCCACAGCCCATTGGCCCATTTGACAGTGGATTGTATCTTGCATTTGTGTGTTAGTGAGAGTTTTCAGAACTTTGATTTCTTGCAGTTTTGTTGAGATTAACACATTTTCATACATTTTAGGGAGTTCTGATTTTTTCAAACATTATTTGAAACCCTGTTGTCAAAGTCATTTTGATAGTGTCTGTTTACCATTCCAGGAAAAAATACCGATGTAGGGGGACTGTGATATTGTGGTTTTCAAGTACAAAATAAAATAAAATAAATAATCATCCATCCTGTGGACCTGTGCTAATCTATCATTTAGCGTAGGCCCTGACAGTTTTGACCCAACTCAGAGACAGGTGTGTGCACCGGGACCCCACGTGGACACATGCCACAGTGGGACGTAAAAAGGCAGCTGATATCTAGCGGTCTCCATCTGGTTCTAATGGAGCTCAGAGAAGAGGGGCACGCTGTGACCTTGGTGTCTCACTCAGGTTCAATCATAAATCAAATGTTTGGTTTCAGACTTCCTCCGTATGCAGCTATGTTTGATTTACATTAAAGAAATATACATAGAAGACTGCTGGAAACAAACTAAAAATGTGATTCTTTTAATTTATCATGACGCTCTGTTCTGACTGGCACAGGATCATAAGATTCATGGAATAATCTAGGTTTCCTAAAGCAAAAATATAGACATTTAGTCTTGCAGATAGTTGCAGATAGTAAATAATTATCTCAGAACCGTTAGCAGTTCAGTAGAAAAATCTACAGTTTTCTTTCTTTCACACTAAGCCGGAAAGATCTGTAATAACAAAAACAAACTGCAGGGTTCAATAACTTGGAGCCACACGTCAATATTGAGGACTAAACTTCATTTTCGGTTTCAGCTGTTTTTTATTACCTAACAAAAACATGCTCAGAGCTTTTTTATCATTTCACTGAATTTTTCAAAGGGTATGAGGAAAATCCAAGAAGAAGCACTTGTGTTTACTGTGGAGTAATTCCAGCGAAGCTGCTCTCACAGAAATAGAGAGAGAGCCCCTGAAGAACCTCAAAACAACACTGCAGAAAAGATGCATCACAACACCCATAAAACAAAAGAAAATATTCAGAAATAT
The DNA here is from genome assembly GCA_013363375.1 of Menidia beryllina. Taxonomy (NCBI): domain Eukaryota; kingdom Metazoa; phylum Chordata; class Actinopteri; order Atheriniformes; family Atherinopsidae; genus Menidia; species Menidia beryllina. The sequence continues at coordinate 6,230,712 of JABUIW010000023.1, forward strand.
GTTCAAAATAGTACAATAAAAAAAACATATTTCCCTTTAACTGTAAGTTGAATATAAAATGGACATTATCCATCACTTCTTATCACATTTCCCTGAACTTACTTTACATATGATTAGTTTCCTTTTATCTATATAACTCAAACAGTCACAAAACACACAAGACTGAGGATCGACAAAGCGCCATAATCTTTTCCAAACAGAGTTATCAATGAAGACACTCTGACCTCCCACTGCCTCCCTCCCTCTGCCTGAGAAACATAGATGGCTGCCAAAAAATTATCTAAACTTGAAAAAAAAAAGAAAAAAGCAGATGGAGAGGAGTGAAAGAAATACACATAAACAAAAACTATCCACAAACCATTTAACTCCTGCAGGAAATAAATGATGCATCCTGTCCGCCCATTCTGAGCCTTTCTGTCCCTACTTCCTTCCCTCATGCTTTTGCCAGAGATGGCTCTACTGGCAGATGTCTCTCTGAGGCAAGAAAGGAAGGTCAGCACAAATTCCCTCCTCCTCGCCACCTCCACCTGCTTCTCCCCCTCCAGCGTGAAAGAAAAATGAGGGGCTGTGCGGGAATTACTCCCCATTTCGCTCCTCTCACAGCCGCTGCAAACATCGATAAAGCCGCTCCTTTTCCCTGACTGAAGGAGAACAATGCCAAAATGGAGCTGGCTCAAATCTAATCGGCCAGAAGAGGGTGGGATATAGATGCTCTGCAAGCCTCTGCACAGGCACATTAGCCAAGAGCTCAGGCTGCCGAGCTGAGAGGAAGAAAGGTAAATGACGCAAAAGAAAGGGCGAAGAGAAGGGCAAAAGGTGAAAGATATAAGGCCAGAAATAAGGCCGCCGGTTAGATGTCAAAGAGGGACGGTTTAAGGCCACGAGCAGCAATTACACACAGCGCTAAGTAAGCAAGAACGACAAAACCAGGTAGCGTATCCTTCCAGAAAAGAAGAGGAAAAAAACAAATACAGCACCTGATATCTAAATTCCAGAGGGGGACCCTAAGGAGCCCAGCTCCAGATGTTATGGAGCTCTCTAGTGAAACAATCTGTGCGTTCTTTAGAGGGAAATCTACAGTCCTTAAATACGAGACGGGACATTAAGGCATTGCGGCTCCCCTTCACACAAACCAGGCCAGGACGTCTCAGCGCCACATCAGTGTGTGCCTGCGTGTAGCAACCCGCTTTCTCAGAATGGACTGAATGACAACGACTTCACTGAACTGGCACTGGACTTTGTCAAACCGGCTCGATCACACACACACACACACACACACACACACACACACACAAACACACACACACAGGTTTGTGTGTCACAGTTGCTGTTACACGTCATCTTCACTGTCAGCTTAACTGCTCACCTGCCCTTTTAGCATGCTTGTTGCCGGAGGATTCCACGAGGGGACCGCTCAGACCCCCACGAGGGGGGCATTGCGTTGATCTTCGGATTACGTCAGAAAAAGCGTCAGCGGTGACCCCGTGGATGGTGTGCGAGGCTCCAAACAGAGCACGGCATGGGAAGTCCCGAAACCCTTAAAAAAACCAAAGCGCTGCAGGACATGACGGGACCATGCATGGCATTTATACCGTGAAGCCACTGAAGCTTCTTTTCAGCATAATTTGCTGACTCTATCATGGCGGTTAAAGATAGCAAGCGGCAGGGCCGGTGTCACACCGGGACCCAGTTTATTTTTGATCCCCAGTATCAGGCAGCTGCCATGTTAAACCAAACTGCTAACACAAGATTTGGGTGTCAATCCTAACACAGTTTAACTTTAAGGCCCCTGAGAGAGCACGTGGGACAGTCCTGGCACACTGAAGAAGGCCTGACACTTCCAAAATTTACCTCATCAGGGTTTGGAGGACTGGTTGGACAAAGGAAGAAATTTTTACCAAAAATAAGGAAAGAAAAGAGATTAAATTAAATTAGCGACATGTCTATTTTGACTGTCATCGAAACAGTTTGAACTTTGTTGTGTTTATTCAAAGAACAGGCTCCACTTTATCGGCGCACAGTTGCCAGAATTAACAGCGTGAGCAGAGTACAGATCTGAGGCCCACAGAGACAGGAGGAGGACAAACTGAGTTCATTTGCGGAGCAGCTTGAATCTGGCCAGCAGATTGACTCCGATGTCCTTCTGTATTCGTTTTAAACCTGATTTGGCGGAGCATGCGAAGGAGATCATTTTGTGTCAGGCCCAATTTCCATCAACGGCGCTCTGATCTCCTCTGCTGATCAGGAGCGATGTATAGCTGTCCCTGCTCATTCAGAGCAAGACTTCGCTCTTCACATCTGTACACAAGTCCCCAAAATCTCTGGCACACTGGTGGGCTTTTAGAAAATAAACCGAATCAAAACTGAAGAAAAAAAAGCTCTCATTTTGGCTTCCTTTGCGAGGAAAACAAGATTTTCTTACCATCACACAAAGAAACAGGGGAATATTAATTATTACGCATACATCTTTGTTGTATGGTTAACCGTTGACAGTGAGATCTGACACAGATTTACTAAAAAGATTAATAGGAAGAGGCCGTAAATCTCACCAAGCATGCTTTTGCCTTCATTACAAATGGGCGGCACACCACCACATGATAAAACACGTCAGCGGGAAGTTTTGGCTGGAACAACAACCTCAATTTCAATATGTTGAAAATCGGACTCAGACAGAAACAATAAACGTAACCTCAGAGTCTTTTATCCAGCACAAACATGTGGGTGGAAGCTCTTAAAAAAGCGTGTGAATCCAGTGATTTATGGTGCCCGAGCATTTTCACCGGCATCATAAGTCAAGCCACCGATCCCGTTTGGGATTCTGTTTCGGTCTGTTACGATAAAGGCACGGCTGCTACAGTTATGGGAAACATACTCTGCACCTCTAAATTATCAGAGCAGCACTTTACCGGTGACGCACCGAAACCGACAACCACACGCCCCCCGGAAAGATGACAGGAGGCACCCCGTGTTTAATGACAGAGCAGAGCCGTTCTCCTGCGGCCATCAACTGGCCGCCTGGTGACCGAGGCGGACAGAGAGGCAGTGGGGCAGCAAACACAATAAACAGGAGAAAGCTGAGTGATAAACACCACTGGGACTGTCAGCTTCCCATTGTCCTCGGACTGAATGTGCTTTTGTCGCCGCAGTCCAGAGCCGTCAGGGACGGCGAGCCAGGCCTGGAAAGGCCAGCTGTGTGAAAGCAGAGGCCACCAGTCAGCCCCCCTATGGAGCAGGTTGAGAGCCCGTTTGTAGCTGCTCAGCTGGGAATTAAGTTTACTGTAACACTATAGAGGAATGTTTGTGGAAGAGATACTGAGACTTCAGCTTGTTCTCCCACTTTATTGCATTTTATAAACTGTCTACATGCTTTTGTTCCCATCTATCTATTGATCATTTGACGTATTATTTAGTAAGTCTATAAAAGGTTGGTGGTCGAAATTTTCATTTGTCTGATTAATGATCAACTATAATTGTTTCTGATCTAGGCATCTGATACAATGTAGGAATAATTAATACTTGTTATTAGAAGACGTACATTTTTTACTCCTCTGGGCCAGTGTTGGTTTAACTCTGGAGTTTATGCTAACTGAAAAAGTACGAAGTTTCTTTTGAAAAAAATCAACCCATCATCAGCAAATAGTAAATCTCTGACCCGGAAACGGACGGACCCCAGGCCAGAGCCGGAGGGACAAGGCCTCCATCCCATCTGCCACGCCGACACCTTGACTGGATTTATCAGCACCTTCGGTTACTGGTCCTGGTTTTCTCAGCGGGGGGGTCACCTGATCTCATCTGAATTCCCAACACATCCTCCCAGCTCCACTCCGTGTGTAGTGTAAAAGACTGAGAGCTGCAGCACCGTAAATCAGGGCTCTCAGCCTATGTTTTTGTTCTGTAAAGGTTAAGTTGACTGTTTCCTGCCTCTGGGTGCTGCCCCGCTTGGCAATCACAAGAGGACGCCTTGCAGCACTACCCTACATATGAGAGGCTACATGTATAATTCATAGCTGTCATGGGCACCCCGCAAAGTGTTGTAGGAAAGCCAGTAGGAACAAGAGAAGGCATGGCCGCAAGAATACATTTTTTCTAACACTTTTATGTGTCGATGAAAGAGAAACGGGTGTCGTGGGGGAGGTCAAAAAGTTCTCCTGGAGGTTGTTACTGTGAGCACATGAGCAATCTTGGCTGTTTGAATGGTCAAAAAACAGGCCGCTGTAATACAGATCTTGTAATTTATTCCAGACTAATCAGAATGCAAAGAGGTGAGCATTTCTTGTTTACCAGGTCCAGTTGCAGCCATACGTCTCTGGGCTAGCCTCAGTGGCTGATGCCTGGGGGAGCACAAATCAGGCCTGCTGTTTGTTATAAAGTAACTGGCTTTGTGCTGCTCAGCTGAGAGTGACATCAGAGGTTTGGGTGCCTCGTTCACCGTTTGCATCATCCTCTCAGGTCAGGTCGTTTCACATCCATCGACTACAGAAAAAGCAATCTGCAACTCAAACATAATTGCTGCTCAGTGTCTTTGTTGTTGATTTCAAATTCGGTCTCCGCGTATTACTAAATGTCATCACTGTATCAAGATCCAAACAGCAATAGATGCAGTTTGAGTACTAATACATGATCAGTGAACATAACCCCATCAATGTGCTGAGGGGGCTGGAAGCCACATGTTTACTGGAATTATTCATCAGCCTTAAGGACAGTCAGGTGGTACTTTAAATGAAAAACAAGCCTTTGACCCTTAGAGCAAGAGTTTCTGAAGGCTCCATTGTGTGTCTGCATTTCTCCTCAGAGGAAAGGATCGCTGCAAATCAACTCAAAGATGTTGTCTCAGTCATCTCAATCCTACAAGCTCAACACTGAATAGTAGTTACTGTCTTATACTCATGATTGAAATGCATCATCACAAATGACAACGCAAGAGCAAATCTGTGATGAGAAATGGGTTTAAATTTTCAAATATATGTTGTTTTCTAGCTCGAGAATTTAATTTTTGGTCCAGGTTTATTTTTAGCCGGGCATGCAATACGCCCTTGGCTCTAAATGATCACTAACAAATGTAATTCTTCAAGATTTTAGCTGGAAGCTGAGAGGGGAGAAAAGACCTCCAGTCATCGGTATATTTTGTCTTGATATTACAATAGTAAACCTCCTCCTTTCATTAGCTGCTCTCCATCCCACACACCCTGACTCACACTCGGCGCATTCAGGAGGGAAAGGGTTCATCTCCCGTTAAAGTCAAGGCACAGGGGAGAAAGTTGTTTTCCGCTTTTATGTCGAAAGACCCAGCAGCATTCAACCGCTCTTAGAGACAGAGGGAGAAAAAACGGATGGCAGCAACCAGACAACTGTAGCACGAGAAGGCAGCTGGTCCACAGAGAGGACGCGGCATCGTGGCTTACCCTATGATTGTTAAGGCAAATTACATAAAATGTCAAAGCGAAAAACTAGACATCTAACAGGCCCTCAGAGGGGAATTCCGGACCTGTTTGTTTCAGCGCAGAATTACAGTGGCTGAGTTAAAAAGAGACCTAATGAAACTTAATAAAACCACACGCACAGACACTGGCAGACTTGTGATTAAACAAACTAAAGTCTGGCTAAGACGAAGTTGAAATGGCTTTGGCTGTCAACAGATGGAGACACTGTCTTATATAGAAGATTATTCTTCCCATTTTCCTTTTTGATAATTAAATATTTGAGAGTTGAGTTTAATTTGACTTTTATGAGATAAAAGTTTTAACAAGAGACTGAACTTGTCTCCCGTTTCTGTCAAACAAAACATGATATAAACCTAACATTTTACATCTTCCACACCCGTAAACATCCCTCTTAAATGTATAACAGTTTTTTTGTTTTATTTTGGTCCTTCTAATTTGGCTTGGGAGTGTTTCCAAATGAAACCCAGAGAAGAAAATACACATCATCACGTCACATCTGCCAGATGTGGAGCTACATTCAAATATTCCTGTTTCTGTTAGTTGCATGTACCTGTACACTTAATTAATGACAATGGTACAGGTGTGGCTCCAGTCATCTGTTGACTGTATAAACTTCTACTACTTCAAATAAAAATAGAAAAAAGGCTATTTATTTATCCAGTTGAATAATGTGTAAGGTTAGAATAAAAATGCGAAATCAAACCTCCTAGCAATATGAAACTTGCAATATGAATGCTGGTAAACCTACAACGTCTCAGAAATGAGACCGTAAAGCAGAGCGCGAGCAGCACTGCATAACTGGGGCCCACCTTGACAGGTTACAAACGTTTAAACTGAAATTGGGGTTGTATATAACATTTCTGGAGTCCACATGCTCTTGTTTCCTGCACCAGGGTTAGCCTCCCCTCCGTTCAAATGTCAAACAAGCGTGCCCAGTCGCGCTCGCTATTTTCAAAAGCCTCCAATTATTGAGGCGCGTTCTCTCAAGTACTACTTCTGCAATACGGTCATGGAAGACGGAGCAGTAGAAAGGCGCAGAACAGCTCGTTACCTGGACAGAGTATTCAGAGAACGTAGCGCACATTTTCCATCTCTGGGTTCTCGGCAGCGTCGCTTCGGCACTTGTCTCCAGCACTCCTGAGCAGTTAGATCACAGTAGTACGAATTCACCAGGCAGTTTTGAGTGCGAGCACAAAGCCCCACCTACCGCTAATCTGATTGGTTGTTTGCCCGCTCAATTCAAGAAGAACGTGTAGTAGACATAGCAACCGCTTAGAGGCGGGTCCAAGAGTGTATATTAAAATCTTATTGGCTAATTTTTCCACCACGGAAACACCCACAGAATATACAAAAATATATGCGTTATGACACACAATGCACATCTGGAGAAGTTAATCTAAGTCTGTATGAAAAAGGAATGACAAAAATGTCATTCAACTAAAAAAAATTGAATATCATAGATTAATGTAATTGTAAGTGAGTTCAGTGAGTCTTTCTGTGCAGGTGCTGGAGCCTGTGTGGACCATATTGAAACCAACTAAGGGTGCAGAGTATTTACAGAGACAATGACATAAAGTCAGCATGACCTGTAATGCTAGCATTCAATACTAATACATTCTGGCTGGTGCAGAGTGGAAGAGGACCTACAGAAGGCTGAAACAAGTTATTCATTGTCCCAAAACCCATTAATCTTTTAACATCTTACTGGCAGTGTCTCAGCCTTCTTTCTGTAAGCACAAAATAAACAAGGGACAGTTGTTTGATTTTTTATGTAAAAGAGCTGTTGCATGAGCCACTGCCACCTGTAAGTGTTAATTTTCTTGTCTTTTTGGAGTGTTGCATTTGATACCAGCCCACCCTTGCATTTGTCTGCATCTAAAGTTTTTTTCTGATCATATTATCAGCAATCATATCGCAACAATATATATTTTTGAAAAGTATTCATGTTGTGACATATGCACCTTGCAGATGCTAGGAGGGGTGTTGGATCTTTCCCTTAGCTGCAATGTTATTTGCATTACAGAAGAACTGAAAACACACTGTAATGTTTACTAGATAATGTGCTCTGCTAGAGGCAATTTCCTGTTATGAGCTTAGCTCTAGTCTGTTCATTGTTTTTCAGAAACACTTTGCATGTAACCAGGAAGTTGCAGAACTACCATCAGACTTTCTTTCGCCTCTAAATGTGGTAAAATCCCCTCCTGAGTCAGGCCCAGTGTGTACTTCCACATGTGGAGCATCACCTCTCCTCCTATATGAATCTGCTTTTCATCGTGACTCTAACAAATCAGCTTAGCTCCTGCTTGCACAGGCTGGCTGATTAAAGCTGCCAAGATGTGTGATTGGCCTCCACGGCTTACAGAGAACCAACAGAGTTTGGATCCAGAAAAGCAATCCCACTTTCCCTTCGCTGGTTTTCTAATCTCCTTGGGAGATCAAGTGTGCATGGCATCCATCTGTGGTAATAAATGTTTTTTTTTATATTGCTGCCTCTCTTTGGCTGTCCCTGTGCGTCAGTTGTCTGCTTTTCTGTGGGCTCGTTGGTCTGCTGGGAGGAGAACATTGATACAGCTGCTCATGTCTGAAAGATCTGAGAAAAAATTGTGGAGAAAGCCTAAAAAAGAATTGAGAAATCTCTAAATGACATGACAATGCCAAATGTTGACAGTGCGCTTTTGTCATTTCACTGCATATTCTGACCTACAGATGGCACTGCTGTCAGGTGTCACAAAGCTACACAAACTCCTCTTTTTGCAAACTGTTAAGGTTCTGTTTATTCTTCCTTTTTTAATTTTTTTCGACACTTGTAATACAGAAATTCAACCTTTTTTAAGGAGTCAGTAAGCCTCATGGGCATACAATGGACACACTTTCAAAATAAAGTGAAGCTAAATCATGTTTTTAATCAATGTTTGATCTTTTGATTACATCTAATTATTTTTGTGGTCTAAATTGTTTTAGACCTGAGTATCGCCTTTTTCTCCATGCTTGAGGTAAACTTATATTTTAACACAAACACATCCATAACTTGTGTTCACTTTGCTGATCATACAAAACAAACAAAAAGGGAAAACACAAAATTATATTTTTATTGACTCTGCCCAAATGCTCTAAGCCACATTTGGGATGCAAAGTGCAAAACAAGTTGAACACGTTTTTGTTTTTTTTGCAATAGTACTAGTCACACAAGCACTCATAGGATATGTATGATACATACTTTAAGTTAAATCATCACCATCAGATGCGACATATGCTTGTTTCTAAATCTATTTAAATTTCAGGTGGATAGCAGATTTACCACTCAACATTGTAGTGCACTCTGGACATAAAAAGTACACATAACAGAGTAGACAGGTCCCATTCTGGAAAATAGTTGACAGTACATTAATAAGGTTGGATATCCATCAATCAAAGAGATGCAGTTAGAGTTTAAAACACAGGGTGGTGCTACGACTCCGCTCCACAAATGTTCTACGTCTGGCACAAAATGTCTGCTGGGTTTCAAATTGGGATGATGAGACAGGACACTGATGTTAGCTCTAGTTCTCATGCTGTGTCCTTTAGGCTGTTTTGAAGGTGCAGTTGCTTCTGCCAGATCCTGTTATCATTATTGCATTGACACAAGTGTTCTAACACACACTTTTCCTCTAATTGAATTATGACATGATGGGAAAATACCAGAGCCGTATCATGGTCCATCAACAGTTCCAGCCACAAAATACCAGCCTCAACTGATCAAAATACATAACGACATTAATCATCAAGAGATGACATATCTGAAACACATTAAGTTATCTACTTAAATTTAGACATAAGGGTACAGTTCCTTCATCAAAGTCTCCCATGCATTCAGAATAACAGAAACAGAAATCGTCTTTAAGACGGACTTCAGTTTAAAGCCTTCTCATTTTAAAGTCTAACAGCTCATCTAGTAATTTCCAAACCCACAAGTCAGGACTCAGCCAAAAAGTTTGAAATTAGATTTGTCAGAAGAGTAGAAAATCAAAGTAGGCATCAAAATTAATTTAAAAAAACAAAGGAAAAACATATGCATTGATGAACAGGCTATTGACTCAACTGATCCTAATAGCCCAATGACTCATCCCTGTTCATCCATCCTTTCGCTTAATTTTTCAACCTTATGGTGAAGCTATTTTTTTGTTTCATTGTTGCCCCACAGCACAATGGTCACTACTTGAATCCAACCTGGGGCCTTTCTGTGGGCTGTTTGTGTGCTCAAGGTACTCCAACTCCCTCCTGCCAGCATGTAAAGAGCAAACAGTTCATTTGGATGACAGGAGCAGTTCGGTTAAATAAATTAAATTTTATCTTAACAATAATAATTCAATGGAGTTTAGATTTATCAATGAAAAAAGTTTACTCTAAATGCAATTCTTAGTATTTTAAAACTCCATAAACAAACATTTTTCATACAAAAAGGGACCTGCGGGGGAGTAGGGGAATAGAGAAGCAGCTATATAAAATCATCATTACAAAAGGTTTTGAAAAGGTAAAAGTACTGATTCATGTGGTGCTGAGTTATGGGACTGTCCATGTGGTATTGATTTGACAAACCTCAATAGTTCTCCTATTTGTGACAGAACCACCATTTTTTTTCCATTGCCCACAAGTGTGTGAAGTAAGCTGTCTGTCTGGCACAGATGTGTGTTGACGTGCTTCCAGTTGTTTGTGAGGAATCGTGATGTCTGGACTTCAGGTCCCTCCCAAGAGCCTGTGAGATCATCAGACTTTTAATTAGACCGGATCCGCCAATTAACAGGAGGTCAGACTGTCTCTCCCTGCCTTTAAAAAGAAGCCTGAGTCAAACACCCAACAGTATCCAGGCAGAAGCTCGGGCAAGGTAGGTTCGCTCTGTTTCCAGTGTCATGTCTCGAACATGGCAAGACTTTTCAGTCACGAAGAGAGAAAAGTCTCAATAACATGTGATTTGGTTGATCTTAATGTCTTTTTTTTTTATTTCATGCCTACAGGATCATGGTTGCCAAAGTCCTTTGTGCTGTTATTCTGCTGGCTTGTGCTTTGAAATTTAATGCAGCTCAAGGTGAGAATGATTTGTAAAGAATTTGAACTATATAGAAACATTTTAATGAAATTTTGGGGGGTGGGGGTTCCTGGAAGGCATTAAATGTTTACTGGGTTCTTACTCACTGATGTTTATTCTATTGGTGATTATTCACCAGAGGAGTAAACTGTGTGTTCATTTGGATTTGTCAGCACAGCAGAAATCAATTTCTGGCAGCCTTGCATAGACTTTGTCCTCAAGTGGATTTTGTTATTGGTACACACTGTGAACCATCGTGTTTCTGTAGTTCCCTTTATATTTTTTCTCTTTTTGCATCTTACTAACAGCAAGCTGCAAAGGACGATGCGGTGGCGAGTACTACAGGGGTTACATGTGCCAATGCGACTACAGCTGCCTGTCTTACGGAGAGTGCTGCAAAGATTTTGAAGCTCAGTGCACTACAAGTGAGCCTTTTTCTATCATCATTTTTCTGACCACAAAAACAGAATAAATATTACTTACAGTTCTGCAATGCATTTTCTTCTTGAATACATTAGTAACTTAAGTAATTGATTGTTAAAATTCAATATTCTATGTGAAATTAGGGAATTATGTGATAGTATGAAAGAAAAAGTGCCTCAAAATGGTGCTTATGAGCAGTACTTAAAGTTACATTCCAGTAGCTTATGTGTGTGACTCCATGTAATTTAGTAATGGATGCAAGTTATGTTGAAAACTGCTGTTTTTGTCTGCGACAGAAAGCTCGTGTAAGGGACGTTGTGGAGAAAACTTCAAAAGGGGCCGACAGTGTAGCTGCGACCCTGATTGTGCGAAGTACAAGCAGTGTTGTCCAGACTTTGAGGCCCACTGTGAGGCAGAAGGTGAGTGACAAACAGAACATCCAACAGTTGTTTGTGCCTTTTTCTAGCATGCAAGACAAATTCCTTTACAGTGCAAAACTTCACATCCATCAAACTCACTTTCAGTATGCGTGGCCTACGTGAAGGAAGCAAAATCCTGAAAGGTTTCATACATCACAGATACGGCCCGCATGCCCCCCACCAGCATGTACAGCTGCACGACGCTGGCATGTAATGCATGCAGTAATCTGCAATGATGCATTGGGTCTTTGACAGTATCTTCTGTCTTGGTAACTACTGCAGAAATCAGTGGAGCAGCCAGTGAGACCGCACCAGTGAAGACTAGTTCTTGCGATAATGTAAATGATAGCAAACATAAAGGTATATATTTGTGGAAATTGGTTTGGATTTTTTTTTTTTTTTTTTTACAATTTCAACAATTTAGGAATTAGGTTAATGGGCTTTATTCACAACAACACAATTAAATTTCATTCATGAATATTCCCACAGAGCCAACTCTGAATGAAGCCACAGAGCAGACGCCTTTCGTTGAAGGCAACGATGCAGGTGATTGTATTCTTTATTTACCTTTTAAGATACATTCACAGAGACAAAAACATACTAAAAAACCTCATGGCATGCTGAATAGGCTTTGCCTTTCCTTTCAAAACTCATTAATGATGTGTAGAAGTGTAGAAAACAGAAAAATCGGTTGCTTATGGTAGACTACAGCATAGAGACTGTGAAATGCTTTCAAGTCCAAGTCTCAAAAGCGCAAGCCAAGCGCAGTGGCTTCATGTGCCAAAGAAAACACAAGTAAGCAGTGTTGGTTTGAGTGGACCTTGTGAGGGCGGGCTGGGCACAAGCTCAGTCACAAGAGAGGAAACTACCGAATGAAGCCAAAAAAAAATGACAGCATCTTTTCTTGGCTTTTGTGTCTTTCCTTTTAAAAAAAAATGGTAGTTGATTCTGAACAGTTCAGTGTGGGGGCATTTATGAATCAAGACGTCTTACGTAAAGCCAAGAAGGAATCTCTGATCAGCCTGTCAAGAGCAGCAAAAAGTTTATATACATTTTTCTTACATTCAGAATGCACTAATTAAGTGGAAATAAGCACCAATGAACATGTGGACTGATTGTGGTTTTGCCTGCTGTATCATCAGATGACTACACATATCCTCTGGACAGCACAACATCCTATCCACCGGATGATCTTGTTGATGGTGAATAATTATCCAGATAATAAATCTACGGAAGACCTATTGCAGTAAATCTCTTTCCAGTGCAACATTTATGCTTGTGCCTCCTTCTTGCAGATGTATACGACAAAGTCCCTCCCACTGAGGGATTCTCTCTGACTGGAGTGGATGATCTGGGGGTGAATCCAACACCAGACAGCAGCAGTGGAAATGGACCCCCTACCAATGACTCACTGGATAAAGGTCCAACTGAACCACCACTGGTGACGGACACTCCGGAGATCACCACAGAGAATGTTGTTTTTCAGACCAAAGAAACTTACATAGAGGATGACAACTCCCCCATCCTTAACTCTACTGCTGGAGATGCCACAACTGAGAATTCAGGTGTGTGACGTTCAGGAAAACTGTGTCCCATACTCAATGCTGTTTTGTTTCTGTGGTCATCCTTTCATTGAGATGTATCACCATTGGACAGTTTTGCTGACTTTTTGTAGCTACCTGTTTGCTCACAACCATATTCATCTGTTTCTAGATGCAGGCGATGTTTTAACTGCCGCTGATCAAAGAACAACTTTCACTGAAGTCCCAGTCGCACCTGACAACGACTCCAGCCAACTTTTTTCAACTCCAGTGCCACAAATAGAATCTACAACTACAAGACCAGACAAACTACATATCAATACAACCGTTCATCCATCGGATGAGCAGGATTTCACAACTCTTACCGACCAGAACTCAGACACAGTGGAAGAGATCTCTCCATCCACATCCACACTGACTTTGAATCCAGAGGAAACAACCTCAAACGCTAACATTGGAAACAACACAGAGGACTTCACCATGGATCCTCCACCTTTACTGAAAGAACCTGAAGATCTAAATACCACTCTGTCTTTAGGAGGAGCTGGAAATTTAACGGAGCTCGATGAAGGCACTTTTCTTCATTCCACTCCATTCCCTGCTGCAGTGCAGGACGATGCCACAGACGGGCTTACGCCAGTGGTAACAACTGCACAGGCACCAACAAATTCCCAAAAGCCTGGACCTGCCTCAAAACCCCAGGGCAAACCTGACCCACAGAAACTGACACCCACCTCTAAACCTGAAACTAAGCCCCTGGATACCTTGAATGTAGACAACCCAAGAGATTATCAAGCAGGTAATGTGTGACGTTAACAACGGTTTAGATCCATAAACAGCTCACACAGGAAATGATCAATTCTGTAAACTAGGAAAGGAAATTTCAGCACAATATAACAGATGAAATGAGTCTTAAAATGTCACAAAAGCAATGCTTCCAGATTCAGTTATATTCTTATTATATCTGATGCTTAGTTTATGAGCTCAGTTATTTTTCGAAAGGCCTCAGGGGGACAGACTTTCTAGGAAGTGACTTCTTTTATGTGGTACTTTTTCAACAGTTCTCTCCACCAGAAAATAAAGTCTAGAATCTTGAAATTTCCCATAAAACCAGATAGATTTGACTACATGTATCACATGGTCCTATATAAGACATATACATTTTGAGTGCCATTCCTCAGAGGGAAAAGAGTGGATTCTGTGAGAGTCTGAAACTAGTCCTTTCGCTTGCTCTGTGAAAAAGATGGATTTATGACAAATGTTCCCCCTTTTTTCTCCAGATGACAGCAACGACACAAACCTGTGCAGCGGGAGGCCGGTCAGTGCGGTCACCACACTGAGGAACGGCACAATGGTGGTATTCAGAGGTTAGTGCCTGCAATGAAATGCGCTCATAATCATCTCCACCTGAAAGTCCTGCTGTGTTTTTTCATTTAAAAAAAAGCATCAGCAGGAACTAACTAGAGATTTTTGGATAACATGTGTTGAACATAACTGAAAGAAGTTTATGCTATATTTGTGCAAACACTGAAGCTACTGGCTTTGTGAATTGTGAGTGTAATACTAAGAATTCAGAGTTGTATTTTGTTTGAGGAATGCAGTAAAAAGTCATTTGTATTGTACCGTTTTTTTTTTTACGTTTTCCATTTTTCTTGGCTAAAGCAAATATTAGTACTTTTCCTCTAATTAAGATTCCTCTAGAATCTTAAGATGATGCATGTCATGCTTGTGCAAGTTTGTCAAATTACTGGAAAGTTGATGGTTCTGTCTCAGGTAGAATGCATGTATGTACAAAGAGGACTGTTATCTACGTGGGGGTGAGTCTGTGAGTGGGTGCATGTGATCAGTCACTATGCAAATGCAGTCCATTCAGTGTTCGCGCTGTGCATCCTGAAAACCTTTGTGCGGGCCATTCTAACTCCATCCATCCATCCATTATCAATACCGCTTATTCCCTGTTGGGGTCGCGGGGGGAACTGGAGCCTATCCCAGTGGTCAACGGGCGAGAGGCAGGGTACACCCTGGACAGTCCGCCAGTCCATCGCAGGGCCACACACAGGACATACAAGGACAAACAACCACTCACACTCACATTCACTCCTAAGGGCAATTTCCCCAATCTCCAATCAACCTAACATGCAGGTTTTTGGACTGTGGGAGGAAGCCGGAGAACCCGGAGAGAACCCACGCAGACACAGGGAGAACATGCAAACTCCACCCAGAAGGGTCCTGGTTCCCCGGGATTCGAACCCAGAACCCTCTTGCTGGGAGGCGACAGTGCTAACCACCACACCACCGTGCCGCCCCCATTCTAACTCACCAATGGCATTTTCCACAGGTCACTATTTCTGGTTCCTGGATAGAAACAGAGTGCCAAGCCCAGCCAGAGGCATCACACAAGTATGGGGCGTGCCTTCTCCAATAGACACTGTGTTCACCCGCTGCAACTGCCAGGGCAAAACGTACATCTTTAAGGTGAGCTTTCCTCTCCCAAAGGCTCAATTAGACTAATCTGACGGAATAACTTCACTGACGTGACAATGAAAAATGCCTGGTGTAGTCTTTGATAGAACATATTTAGTTTTTCTCTTTAAAAGTTGTGTTTTTTCTCTGCATAATACTTGCAGGGGAGCAGGTATTGGAGATTTGAAAATGATGTTGTGGACCCTGGATATCCCAAAGTCATTAAAACAGGCTTTGACGGGCTGCAAGGCCAAATCACAGCTGCTTTGTCTGTGCCTCAGTACAGGACCAGGAGAGAGTCTGTCTTCTTCTTTAAGAGAGGTGATGAAGCATTTAAACTGAACCACGCCATCATTTTTATGGTGCTTTAAAGATTTAATTCAATGTTGCGTTGAATCATTTTGAAATTCTGAATCATCTTGCTGAATTTTTTTTTTTTTTGCATGGCTCTTACAGGGGGACATGTTCAGAAATATTCATACCAGTTTGGTACAGGTCCCACATGTGGCAAGAAAGTTCACAATCCCATTTACACAGTTCGTGCCCGATTGGTTCGGCAAGCAGGTGAGCCAAGGAAATGTCATCTGACATTATGTTGCATTGAGCTGTCCTGAAATAAGACTGTTACAAGTATTCATGTTATATAAAACTATTTAATAATCAATACATAACACTGGCTTTTTTCAGAGACCAAATTGAAATTGAATCATGAATTTACTGTAATCGTGTGTCATTACTCTAATTGGTGCCGTAGCAGCATCATAGTCATGTTTACAGCAGAATTTAACACCTGGTCATTTTGTTTCCAGTGTCCATTTTAGAACCAGTCATTAACATCCGGACAGCATGGGCAGGTTTCCCCTCCACTATCACGGCTGCTGTGTCTGTCCCAAGCAACAGGGAGCCAGAGGGGTACAAATATTACGTCTTCTCGAGATGTAAGTCACTACATGTCTGATATTCAATAATTTTCATTCATCTTCTTAGTCAATAAGGTCAACAAATCGTATTTCAATCGGTTAACACAAAGAATAAAAATTGAATTTTTTCCATCAATCTTCTTTATGGAGAAGATTGCATCATTGGTGGTTTTAACTTTGAATAATAAAAAAAAGGCATTGTGGAGTTTTTCAGACATCAACAGACATGCTTTTTCCCCATTTTTTTTGGGTTCATTGTGGAATTCCTATAAAAACCTCATGTTTAAAAGTTCATGTGAATTTCAACAATAAAAGCTGGTGAACCTATTCTTTCCAAATGTGTTCCACCCTGACACCCTGGTCGAAAACAGCTTGACTCCGTTTATGAGATTGAATAAAAGTTTAGGACTAGTTTAAGAAGCATATGTGGTTTTCATTCGGATTTCCGAAGTTTAAGAGAACCAAAAGAGCCTTACTCGTCTGTCCTCACGGGGTTAACAGTCACATCATGTCTGAGACCCTTAATGGGGACCATCTGTCCAGCTGTTTGTGGTGCCCTTTCAGTAAGGCTTGCCCCCAAGCCCATTTAGGGAGGGGCCCATTCACGTTCACCTGAACAGCTAAATGTTCCACGACAATGATTTCAGCAGTCTGAAGCAAACTGCAGCTTCTGAGTAAAGCCAACAGCACAGAGAGGCCATTTACATCAGTCATGTAACACCCCAGCCTTTTTTTTCAGGCCTTGCTTTTAAACTTTTAAAAGTGATTTATCCACTAATGACCCTATTCTTTTTTGCAGCCACAGCCCACAGTGTGAAGATGAACGGTGAACGCCCCGTCATTGCTGCTTCTAAAGCAAACACCTCACCTCAGACCAACAACTTCTTCAGATGTCCAAAGAAACTCTAACAGAAAGGTGGTTTTGTGAGAAAGCAGAAGCGTTTTACAGTTATTCTCTTTATTATATTCGTCATAAAACGCATTGCTTCAGCATAGATCTCTATCACAAAAGCTACTTTTGCAAGTACATAAAAAAACACAAAGGCAAATAAAAAAAAAGATCAACAATCAGGCTTCAGATAATGGGAACATCTTAAAGATAACAGAGAATCACACTGATGTGACGGGTGGAAATGGTGGGTCATCAGATCCTCTCATCACCGTCTCATCTTGCGAATCGTCTTCCAGGTACACCTCGGGAGGGAAAGGCTTGACCTGTGCGGGAGTAAAATCTACTGTCAGAAAAGCCTGAGGCACCCATGTTAATTCTGTACCGCGGCCTTTGCCGCTACAGTTACTGCTGGTGTGATGGGAATCGGAAACTGATTAAAAGCTGTAAAAATCCAAACATTTTTTCTCGTCACCAGCGGCAATCAAAGCTCACTTCAGCACGACACTATGAGTTCTGACTAAAAACCTTTTGTTTGTTAAGAGCAGGTGAGATTGTTTTCCAAGCAAGCAAAAATGTATCGTGAGAAAAATGATTAAAAGTCTTTCAAAATTAAGCACAGTCTCTGTGATTGTTATGTATGACCAACAGAGGATCAACTTTCATACAAGAAGTGTTTTTAATTTGGGTTTGTAATTACTTCATGAACACCACAAACGTGTGATTGAGAAGAAGAGGATTGGGGTGTATTTGCCTTTTTCCAGTCTGTTGGTGTGTTTTCTTCACCTGTGCAGCTTTTAAGGATGAACATTACTGACATTAGTGAGACAAAGACATCCAAAATGTCATTTTAGACACCAATTCTTCACTTTGTTGACTTCATTTACATAAAGCTTAGTATCTTCAAACAAAAGGTAGAAAACACTGGTTGAACTGCTGTTCTTGACCATTTCGCCCAGGTCAACTGAGCAAAGTTTGTTATCCATTTTCAGAGGATCAAGCATAGGAGACTTTCAGTCAATCTTCATGTTCATCGCTGAATGAAAATGACTGATGTAGCAATATGTCCACGAACTAGTTTTCTGTCGACCTGCTGAGATGCTTCAGCTCTAGAATATACTAATTGATGTTACCTCCTCTCTTCATGCGCCCCCCACGGCTCTCTGGCCAGCGCTGCAGCTGTCTGCTGGTTCCGGGTCGCGATGGCCTCGGAGGGGCGGTGCTAGTGTCTGACGACAGACAACATCACTTAATCAGACAGGGGCGGAAAATGCGACCGGGAAATACATCCTATCTATATTCATAGCGAGGGAGCGGTGCCAGTGAGGAGACTACATTGCACCTGCAGAGCTGGATGAAGGCTCCTGGCTGGTGGATGGGAGGCTGGCCTTGTCGGGTGGCTGGCTGGGCTCCTCCGAGTCTCCCTGGGACACCACAGTATCCACCGATGCTTCAGCACTGGGCCTGGCAGAGAGAAACAGAACACACCACGTGTAAGGGGTAAAAAAACAAAAAACAAACCCCGACTCTGATGACTTCATCATAAACCTTTTAAACCCCTCTCAAAGCAAGTGTAGAATGACCATCATTTACTGTCAGCCACCGATCGGAATCCCATCATTAGAGGAAAAAACAACTGACAGAGAAAGAGGAGGAAGGATCACCTATCAGTGTCTGGCTCCAGGAAGATATCATCTCTCTCCTCCCCTGTGTTGGCTGCTCCAGGCACAACAAGGCCTGGTGTGGACGTGCTTACCATGGGAACCGACTGGGAGGCGTGCTCGGCTGAGTCAGACTGCGCCGCCTCAGAAAAGACTGTTACTGTAAGATAAGAAAGAAAAACACACTCCAAAATCAGAAAATAAAGCTGGATATGGTGATAAAATGGAAGGGAGCGCAGATAAAAAAAACCCAACCCTTCATGATGTACTGACAGATACCTGGTGCTGTTGTTTGGAGTGGCGTGGTGGGAACGCTGCGCCCACCTGACTCCTCCTCATGAGTCGCCAAGTATAGGGAACTGTCATACAGACCTGAAGAAAACCCATGTCATTTCTCTGCTGATGGACACACATCTTTCCTTCTCTGTGCCAATTAATCTTACTTACACTTATTAAAAAAAACAAAACAACAAACACATAAAAAGATAAACTTTATCATCTGTGTGATGGAGCTGCACCTTGTGATGCGAGCGGTCCAAGGTCAGAGTGTGAGGATGAGCTGGTCTGGGGCATTTCCTCTGAGGGGTCGAACCTGAAGCGAGCAACCCCAGCCACTTGCGGAGAACTGAAACCAAACACAGAAATAAGTCGCGGGGCATCAAAAAGGCTGCGCAGTGACTTTAGAATAAGTAAATCCAGTCAAGTCTTTTCTTTCCAATGAAAAATTAATGAATGTTTCCAAAAAAATTCCCACATTTTACACACACATTTAAGCTCTATGATGTAATGCAAATATACAAGAGAACAAAATATTTCATGACCTGAACATTTATTTAATTTTTTTCGCCAAAACTCCAACTTACTGGATAGCTTGGTCAAAACCATCCGGGCGATGAGGCCCCACCAGAGTGGGAGTGCTGGGAACCATTCTGTCATCCTCCTCAAAGAAATGCTGCTGCTGCTACAGAGGAGAAAGCGGAGACTTTGAAACACACTGCTTTGTAAATCACATGAATACAGTAAAGGTTTTTGACGTTAACATGACGTACAGTGGTGGCTGGCATCCCTGAGGTGAGTCTGCCCACGGACTGGCGGCGGACAGGAATGCGCTGGAATAAAAAACGCAACCTATTAGAGGCCAGAGATGGAGAAACCTTTTGGAACGGGGCTATTTTTTTAACTCCGTGTTGCGGACCTGCACCTGAGCAGGCGGCCCCAGCTCCGACGCCGGGGCGGCGTGGATGTTCAGCCGGGGGGGCAGCTGATGCACCGGTCTCCGTGGTGACTGGGGCATGCGTGTTCCTGAACTTGTGATGGGTTGTTCTGATGAGAAGGCCTCCATTGTGCTCCCCTCCACTAAGAAAAGCATACAAATGAAAAGCAATTAAAGATTTGACGGAAATACCGGTCTGCAAATAAGACATGACTGTATGAGCAGAGTTTAGGGATGCTGAAATATGTTGTTATTCATTTAGAGGAATTCCATGTCAACATTTTACAATGATATATTTGCTAAGATAGGATTATTGTAAAATTGCTGTTTGTGAGAATCCTAGAAGGTGCAGCTTTGAAAAGAAAACACCATTCCCTCAGTTCAAACTAAATGTGTGGCAGTAAAGAACAGGACAGCTGTTTTCTTGTTAGACACCCGACTTCCCCCAGACAGACAGCAATTTTACCTCATTTCCAGTAAAGTGTCAGATAACTAATTGGAAAGTAAGATGCTTTATGAGCACATGTGGAGAATTTGAGGAAGATCTACACAGTATGACTATTTGACTGGGTTTCCTGGATCTTACAGCTAGGAGTCTGGGAATCTGCGGGCCTCTGGGTGGAGTCGGACGCCCCCAAACTCTCCTCTGTCTCAGTGCCCGGATCTGTTACGTCAGCTCCCTGGGAAAGGGGAGAAAAAGAAAATCAATGGAAGGAGAACTACAGGAGCAGGATAGCGAGACCTGACAAGGAAAGATATATGAAGTCAAATAGAGAATTTGGGTTAATTGAATTGAAGTCGTGAGGAGGAAGTGTTCATAGGAACTAGTTCCAATTACAGATTTACTTTCTTCTTCCAACAAAAAAGAGCTGCTTTTGAAAGGTTGAATTTATGTACAGTAATAATCCTCTGTGTAAAATTTAGAGGACGACTGAGGAACCATATAAAAGACCAACATTTATTTTTTACTGGAGAAAAATCATTAAATATGAATAAGATGACTTTCAAAGGCTGGGAGTCTGTTTTTGTTTTTACATTTTAAGTTCTATTTGTACAGCTGCATTCAAGTAATTCAAGCCAGCGAATTAGCATGTTTCACTGTGAATCAAACTGCTTCTTAAGAACTCTTACCAACTAAAAGATTACTCTTCCTTCTATAACTACTCTTTTCAATTACTGTCTTTCGATATCTAATATCCAGACTACATAAACTGTGGTCTGAGTATGATTTTATGAGAAACAGCCAGATTTTAATCAGCTGACTGACAAAAATTCAAATTTGGTAAAAATGTGCACAAACTCTCATAAAGCAGCACATCTGCTGACAGACACATACTGAGAGCTTTTCATTTTTTTTTTTTGTTTGGCACCAATCCGACCCACACAAAAGCAAAGAAAAAAGCAAAGGGAAAATATGCAGACGGGTCAAACTGAAGTGAGCCCGTATGGAACAAATGAGTGTGAGCTGGACAGACAGGAGTGGGACGGAAAGCGTGGGAGGGGTTAACATCTGGGGGTGACCACAGCGGTGCGGTCGACAGAGCACGATGTGTCACAGCCGATCCCACCTCTGTGTCGTCTCCTTCGTAGGCTTCGTTGCCCTCTCCGCTCCCCTCGTTGCTGTCCTCTCCCTCTTCCTCCATTCCCCCATCGTCTTCCTCTTCATCTTCTTCATCGTCGTCGTCGTCCTCTTCTTCATCCTCCTCTTCCTCCTCCTCCTCTTCTTCATAGTCCTACGATAAACGGGAGGGGGGATCCAACAATTTAAAGAAAGAAGAAGAAAGAAAGGGGGTGTTGGCACAAACTGTTTCCAAACGCTCTACCTGCTCCTCCTCCTCTTCATCCTCCTCTTCCTGCTCATCTTCACTGTCCGAGTCAGTTAGTATGACGATGACTTCCTGCTGCAGTTGTTCTGGGGTCTCACTTTGGGTTCGGGTCACCTCCTGCTCCGTTGGGATGGACTGAGAGGCTGCGCTTTCATCTCCCTCCTCCAGCGCCGAAAATTCCACCGACTGCAAAACATTGAAAACTTCCTCAAGTGGGTATCCAATCCTTAGCACCAAACAAGTCCTGTGCCTGGTGTTCTTTCACACTGTGTGAGATTTCAGCTCAGCTCTCATCGTTTCAACAGAAAACTATCACACAAGACTCCTTAATAAATCTGGCATATTAAAATTGAAATTTTTTGTAAAGGCTCCCTTTTCAAATGGAATTGTGGCACAGAGGAAACTAAATGAAGATTTATGACTGTGGTAACAGCAGTTGGTTTTATTAGCTTGCTTTCGTAATACTGAAAACATCTACGATTTTGCTATGACTATAACCTCCAGAGCCTTAATGATCATCTCTGTGTGTGTGTGTGTGTGTGTGTGTGTGTGTGTGTGTGTGTGTGGGGGGGGGGGGGGGGGGGGTCGGGGCTAACCTGGCTGGCTTCAGTAGCATCCTGACTGTCGGTTGGCACCATCCCTTCAGCCTCAGCGCTCTCCTCTGCCAGAACCTCCTCCTGAGGGGACCAAATGACACCAAATGACTTTTTTTTTTTTTTTTTTTAAATGGAGGAAAAATCATCTATAAACAGGCTTATTTTTTGACAGATTTAAAAGTTTAATTTTCTTTCTCATCACCTCTGGACCAACTCTCTGGATCATGCGCAGCTTCTTTGATATGGGACCCCGAGGAGCATCTTCTTGTGTTGCCTCAGTGTCGGTAACCACAGGGCTGCTCTCCTCTTCTTCACGAGGCCTCTTAGACATGGCAGAGGTTCCAGGTGTTGCTGAAACTGGAAGTAAGTAATACTGAACAAATTACACAGGAACTTGGATTTGAATTCAAGAGCATCAATGTTTGAGGTGTGGCATAAAATGGTATTCTACATAACAGACATTTTTTCTTAATTGTTATGATGTTCCAAATCTTAAAACAATATCAGTTTTCAATGTTTAGAGGTTTAACTTGTTCAAATAATTGTGTCCTCTTTATCACAAATCTCCTCTGACAGAATAAAAAAAGCTTTAATTTTTCCGCATGAATTTGTTTAAATCACCATTTTTAAATGGGTAAAAGCTCACCTGTGCCAAACACAGAGGACGTGGAGGACGTTGAAGGCCACTCCACCTGAGAGCTAGGTGTTGCCTCGATCACCACAGGCGGCGGCTCCCGATTGGCTGGTTCTGAATGGGTCACACTCTGTTGCTGTGTTGGCTGAACAAATGCCGTGGCCTGTGTCTGGGTCTGCTGGACAGTTAACATTGGGGTGGCCAAAGTTGTCTGGACATTTGGGCTGGCAGAGCGCAACGAGCCGCTGGCACTGCCGTACACGGTCACATGCTCCACGGGGGGGCCTTCGGTCGACTGCATGGCTGTTAAAGAGCGCAGTATAAGTGAAAAAGTCAATCGATGTCAACCCACTGGCAAACCATTTTACAAACACTTTGAAAGCTCTTGGATGAATGACTATGGGCTATTACATGTTGGCTTGTGTCTCACTTTGTAAGAACAGTCCCATCGAAAGCTTTGCAGGTGCACCTACCTTCCTGGCTCTCCACCTGTGTGGTGGGCATAACTGTGGCTGTGGGTGTTGGAGTTGCTGGGGTGATCATGGGTTTGATGCTCGCTCTTGGGGTGGGTTTGTTTCCAGGGTTGACGGGCTGCTTGCTGCCAGTAGGAACTACAGGTGTTGGCTTAATGTTGGCAGTTGGAGGCTCTGAGATGCTCGCACTGGTAATGATAAAAGGACTGGGATCATTAATGATTCTAGAGTACATTTCGGGAACATGTCAGTTTGACGGCACTGCTCTCCTGTTCTTAAGTTTAATACATGTTCACGATTCTAAGAGCATGAACTGAAAATTCATTAAGAAATTCCACAAAAAATCCTACCTTCCCCTGTCTGCAGCTGGTGTCGTCTTCAGACTGATCTGCCTCTGCTCTGTGCTCCTTTGTTGCTCTTGAGTCTAGAATGAAGAGAAGAAACAAGGTCGAAAAGGCATGAAGCTGAGAGACAAAACAGTGTGACAAATGGCATTATTTAAATATCAATATTCAAAATAGCTGTAAATGTATTCAATCTATCAAAAAAGATAAGATCATCACATGTAATATTGTGGATTTAAACAAATAAAACTTTCCACTATATTTTAGGTTTATTTAAAAAAAAAGTCCTGGAAAGTTTCTGTGAGTCAACATGATACATCCTTATTACAGCACACTTATGGACATTGTGATATGTGAAAACCTATAAATAGAGTCTCACCTTGCTGGGCCCTGCCTCTGGTGGCTCATCTCTCTGCTCTTGTCTCTCCTGGTGACCTCGCAGGTCTCTGAGCTCCCTCTCCTGCCTACTGAGACGACCCTCATACTGAGACTTGAGGGCACTTACTCGCACCTCCATCTCATCCCGCTGCTGCTTTAATTCTTCATTTTCTTTCTGCAGCTGGTCTTTGTTAGCTGGATTTAAAGAAAACATCTATAAACCACATCTTAATACATTAATAAAACAACAGGTATCTATCCAAGTTCCACTTCTTAAGTACGGGGAAATCCTTACTTCATTGTGATGTTTTCAAACCATTTGAATGAACAAGAAAATTCTCTAAAAAACTCTCTAAAATCCTTTTGTACGAGCTGTACTTTATGGAACTTTAATAACATGCCAAGATTTTGTTCAACCATAACAGAATTCCCATTTTAAAACAACAGATTTCACACCTTTTTTCAATACGGCGAGACATACTGATCTGTTGGTTGTAAACAGTTGTTGTGTAAGAAAATCCTCTCACCCGTGAGCAGATTGATCTTCTGCTTTGCATTAACGAGGGCCTTCCTGGTCTTCTCCTCCTTCTCGGCCACCTGCTGTCTCAACGTGTCCTCCTGAGAAGCCTTATCCTGCAGCTCCTGCCGCAGCCTGGTCACTTCTGCTTGCAGCCTGGAAGACTGTTCTTGGGCATTACGCAATTCAGTCTCTCGCTCTGTGACCACCTGTAGCAAACATTGGCCACTGTCAAATCTTCAAATCTTTTAAATACACCTTCTGACAACTTAAAAAAAAAAAAGAAAAAGAGACATCTACAAAGAAAAAGAACATGTAATGTTCAGTAAAATCTTTGTGAATTATGATGTTTAACCTTGTTAATGGTCTCCAACTGTCCCTCCAGCTCCTTGGTCTTGTTTTCAGCCTGACTCAGAGAATCTTTGACAGTCTGTAGCTCTTGAACTGAGGCTTGACGAGCTTCATTATCTTGGGATGGGGCGACTGCAGCCTCAGCAACAAGCTGTAAGATATGTGATATTTATGAACATGAATTTATACTCCCAGAACAGGACCTCTACCAATGCTGCTATAGTTGTCAGTTAATGATGAAGTGTACAATAAAACTTCTCTTCTAATATTTGATTGAAAAAGAGCAAAACAGAAACAACTACCTTGTCATGTGCCACCTTAAGCTCATCATACTGCGTCTTATAGCGCCGTCCAATCTTCTTGACCTGGGTGATGGTTCGCATCTTTTCCTGGAGTTCCTGGTTCTTAGTGTCCAATTCCCTCTTTTGTGAATTCCTCTCTTCAGACAATCTATTCAAATTGTCACGCAGGCCCTGTATTTGGCCCTGCAGTGATGTTGTAAGATTATTTGTTCTGTTCAGACACAAAAAGACAAAATTAATCATGTGGAAGGAAAGCAAGCATTTTATCAGATAACAGTTAAGCAAACACTTTATTTCCTGCTTAATTTAGCAATGTTATTAAGTATAACGCCTTACCTGACGACCTCTGCTTTAAGTCTGCTGTTCTCCTCACTGAGCTGCTGGATGCGTTTTAGGTGCCCCTCTCTCTCAGAATTCAGACGCTTGTACTCCTCAGGATCAGAGTCTTTTTGTTGACTCACCAAATGCTGGAGAAAAATATTAAATTTCTCCATAAAACTCCCCTGCATCAAGCAGACTATACTGATTTATCTTTTCGCCTCCACACGCACCTGAGTCCGAGTTTTCCAACGCCTTATTTCTTCTTCCAGCATCATCTTTTCTGCCTGCAGCATGCCGCTTTTCTCACTCAGCTCAGAGTTAGCCTGCCTCAGTGGCATGATGTTCGACTCAAGATTTTGCACCTAACACATACACAAAAGCTAAACTTCAGCAAAAAGTATTAGGATATTCACAAAGACATTCAACTATATTCACCAACAGCTTCCTTTAAAATGGGACGGAGACCTTGGTTTGACTTCTCTGTAGTTCCTGCTCCATTTTGTCCCTCTCCTCTCTCAGCATGCTGTTGGTCTCCATTAAGATGCTCATTGTCTCAGTTTTCTTCATTAGCTCATCGTGCTGAGCCAGCGTCTTAGCAGTCACCTAGAACAAAAACATAGCACTGTGCCATCAGTTTCATCTCATGTAACTGATGCATCCAACATTGATCCACGAAAAAGAATATAACTTTGTGCCTATGAAGCAAATGATCTTCATGGAGGAGAAAAAAGAGACATCTATTTTGTTTACTGTAGTAATTGTGGGACCTTGGATTGACAGACCTGCATTTTCTCCCTTGCAGCGCTCAAATTTTCCTGCGCCTCTTTGAGCTCCTGTTCCAGGTGCTCTGCTTTCAAGCGGTAACGTAAACTCTCCCCCTGGGCCACCTCAAAACGAGATTCTGTTATCTCCTTTTCCCGACGCACAAATCTGTGACACAGAACAATGACCTCTATTGTAAAACACTGAAAGCTTGGAAAGATGGGACCTGATAAAGCAGCGTAACAGGTTAAAGCAGAGCCATATGGGATAAAGTTAAACTAAAATCCTTTAAGGTCTCCTTGATTGTTCTTATATTTACAGATTAGATGAGTAATTGATTGCTTTTGATCCAATTATGATCAGAGATTTCATACCTGAGAATCTCGAGAAGCTGGTCTTGAGATTTTCCCTCTTCCGTCAGTGATATGTTCAAGGAGCTTTCACTGGCCCGCTGCATATTAGCAGCCATGTCGCCGCTCATTTTCTGCACCTGATCATGCAGGAGGGTGTTCTGCTGCTGCAACTCTTCATAGCGGCTCTCCATCTTAGACATCTCCTCCTGTAAGATAAGGAAATAAATGACAACTGCGTTTTTTTGTAACAGAGATAAATATATATTAAAAAAATAAAATGAATAAAAACGGAATGTGTAATTTTTTTTAAATAACCAAATTTGGATTTCACTTTTCATTTACGAGTTAAATACCTAAATGTATACATTTTTTAACTAAATGGATCTTATTTAGAAAAGTTTAAAACAAACCTTGAGGATCTTTTCCTGCTCCTCCCAGGAGACTCTGGCCTCTAGTAATTCAGCACTGAGCCTCTGGGCTCTCTCATCCAGCTGGTGTCTGACCTCTTGAGCCTGGATTACCTGAGCCTTGGCGGCCTGCAGGGCCTCCACATCAGCAGCGTGCAGTATCATCTCCCGCTCATATTTGTCTTGAGCTTCAGCTGCCAGCTTAACCTTGGAGATGAGAGAGAAGTTCATTTTTCATCTTGATATATTCCCGACAAATTTCTCACAGATGCTCCAATAACAACTAAAACAAAATTCAACACCAGCACTTCAACATATAAATGCTTTTTTTGCTGGATTGCTCATTAGATTTTCCAGTAATTAAGTGGCATGCTGAAGAATTACCATTATCTCACCACATTAGCAAAGTGAGCTGTTTGTTAAACCTATGGGTTCTATATGTTCCTCACCATGCTGATGTTTTATTGTGGGTGTTTACCTGCTCCTGGCTGTCCTGCTGAGCCTGCTGCTGCTGGGCTTCTGCTGCAGAAACACGCTGTAGCGCAGCCTGGTGATCAGCCTGGGCACTGCTGAGACTCCTCTGCAAGCTACTGAGCTATAAAAAGAAAAGCCCCCCCAAAAAATCAATCACTAATTTCCATTAATAAGAAACAAAAAAACTAATATCTTTGTGTTCTTGTCACCACAATGATATAAAATCCATAGTAAAGGATATCATACCTGCTCCTCAAGAGTGGACACAGCTTTCCTGTTTTGTTCCTCAATGTCTCTCTTTTCTCTCTCAGCCTCCAGGAACTTCTCTTCCAGCCTGTGGCGCTGCTCTTCAGCCTCCTTCAAACGGGTTTCAATGGATGAGCGAGCCTGCTCTGTCACCTGCTCATTGGACATTCAGTGATATGAAATCAATGTCAGGCTTTTAATTGTAAAAATAATCTTTCAAAACTAAGCTCTATACAATACCAGAATAGCCAAAAGATATTTCAAAGTTTATTCCTGGCAGCTTGAGTCAGTGCTTTACTGATAATATTTTGCCCAGCCCTGCACGTCTTGACACTTAAGACCATGAAGAGCTGTACAAGTGTGTGTGTGAATGTTGGCTTGTTGCGCATTCTGAGAGATGCATTCTATGAAGGTCTATGTCAAAAATATGACCTGCATAAAAATAGTCCTAAAATTTAATGATGCAATTCGGTTCTTTGTGCCTGACATCAAACTCTTAGTAGTTCCCCTCAACTAATGTGATTCGATCACATCTTATGATATGGGCATGCTTAAATGCATAGTTTGAGAGCTGTGTTGTGTCACTGACCTGTTTCTCCTTGTCCAGAGACTCCTCCAGGCTTTGAGCCATGGCTCTGTACTGCTCCATGTTGGAGGTGGCTGCCCTCAGGCTCTCTGCCAGCTCCTCTGCTCTGGCTTCAGCCTGCAGGAGGCGTCCTTGAAGCTCCTCTCTGTCTTGATCTGAAGCCTGAAGGCCTGGAACGAGAATAAATAATGTGGAACATGAAAAAATAGGGTTTAAAGATCAAACTGAGCTTGTGTACTTCACATTATCTTAATACATACAGTAGTTAGGAATCACCGCACACAAGTGTAATCGGCAGGCTTAATCAAAATCCAGGTCATTTGAGTAGAAAATTCAAATTTGTAATAAAATTAATTGTGCTTGAACATTAGTAAATAAATTTAAATGACTACTTGCATTGCTGAAGAAGGAATGTGACACCCAGAAATTAAACAGAGCACTGTTAACCGATTCCACTGTGCATATTCAAACCAAAGTGGTTTACATGCTTCTGCATATAAACATGTATTTTTTCCCACCTCGCATGATGGGTGTGGAAGGCGAGCTCAGAGTGTGGCGCGCTTCCAAGCTGCCTTGTTTCATCCTGAGAGTTTTGAGCTCCAACTCAGCTGCATTTAGCAAATCCTTTGTCTTCTGATGCAAGGCAGCTTGTGTCTCTAACTGCCTCTTTACATCTATGACCTGGATCTGCAGATCAGAAGCATGTTGTCAGATAATCAGGAAATACTTTATGTTAAAAGGTTTTTTCCTCTTGACATTCGTTCAGTTAATCTATGCAGTAACAAGTCATCATTTCTAAAGAAACACAGTGAGTTCTTGCTCTGGACCAAATCCCTAGTCATAAACGAATGTAACAAAACTTCAGAAATGAGACTTACTTCCTGGTTTCTGCTGAGCAGATGACGCTGTTCTACTTCTTGCTCAAGCCTCTTGTGCAACTGGGAAATCTCTCGTTCCTGCTTTTCCAGCTGCTCGTTGAGGCGCTGACGTGTGTCAGTCTCAGAACGGTCCAGAGTGGCCTGAATAATTGAGTTTTTGATTGCGTTAATGATTTTGGTTGTGTTTCTGTGTTCCTGAGAATATGTGCCTGTATTACCTGAATAGCGTGCAGATTGGTGAGCAACAAGTTCTGGCTCTGCTGTTGGCTCAGCATCGTCTCTCTCTCCTGGTTCAGCTTGGACTCCACCAGTCTCAACATGTCTCTCTCCTTGCGCAGACTCTCGGCGTGACCCTCAGCCATGGTGAGTTTCTCCCTGGCAGCTTTAAGATCCTCGTTCAGTGTGTGGATGGTCTGCTCAAACTGCTGCGTTGCAGCTGCCATTTTCTGCTCTTTCTCTCTAAGAGAGGCAATCTCTTTCCTGTAGCCCTCCACATTGTCCTGGAGCATCTCATACCTGCGAGGGAGGGAAAGGAAGTCACTCTACAGCAGAAAAAAATCTGAAGTCACAGATGTGACACCAGCTGCCAAGTGCTTTCTATTTTTACCTTTTGGAGGCAAACTCTAGCTGAGTGGATATCTTAGCGTTTTGAGAGTGAAGAACAGAGAGTTGCTCCTGAAGCTTTTCATTCTGCTTGGTCATTGTCTTGTCACTCTCCATTCGCTCCTTCTTGTATGTGGAGAACACCTCCTGCAACTACAGATTCAACCAGATTTGAACAAATTAACAAAACCTAGCAGACATTCTTTTGATGAAATAAAAGTGGTGAGGAGTATTCAGAGAAACCTGGCCCTTGGGGTTTTACGCTACATTTACTGAAAAAAATTAGACTACAAATACGTGTCTGTTCCTTTTTAACTTAACTTTTATGACATTTCAGAAGCAATATTGGTCTTTTTTTTAAGTTTTTAAAATCAAACTGTACAGAAACAATGGTCTATTTCATGTCACTGTCGGCGGAGTTTGAGAACCAAAGGCGGAAAAAAATAAATAAAAAAAATACAAAGAACTTAATGTGGAGCTCACTTGTCGCAAAGCTGCCTTAGCTTCCAATGCTTCGGCAGAATCTGCAGCCATGGACACAAGAGCAGTGGGTGTCCCTGCGGTGGGGGTGGCAGCTGGTGAACGTCGAGGGGTAGAGGTCAGAGAGAACTCCTCGGTCGGGGTACCTTCAGGCCAAACAACCCGGTTAGGATAGTAATAGTAACACTCAAAGAATCAGTGAAAATTGAAGAATAATTTGATATCAAAGTTAAATTTAAAGTAGTTTGAAATTCAAGAGACAATCAGGTTCAAATGAGGGTTTAGTAACGACTCGTGTATATGTCTCTATTGCATACAAGTCGGTGTCAGTCAGCGCTACCTTGTTGTGGGAAGGTGACTCCTGTTGCCTGAGCCAGTAGCATCCGATACATGTCCCTCTGCTTCACGATAGCCTCGGTCATCTTTATCTGCTGGCTGCGTTGCTCCTTTAGGGATTCCAACTCGGTCTGAGCTTCCTGCAAACTCTGCTCAAGTTCTCCACGCCTGAGACAATAATTTATGATGAAGCACGCTACCAGGGTGACTGCTAACAAATCTGGGTTCATTGATATAAGATTAAACAACCCTTAGGATATTGTTACTTGTTCATTATAACTGTGAGTCCAACAATTTAATTTAAATTGCTCTACATTTGTGGAAAAATTCATTGCGAAAAGTAACGCTGTACATGGACTAACATACTTATTGCCAGTAGCTTCAAATTCCTCTTTCTCTTGAGCTTCACTGAGGTCCCGGAGGGCTACAAGAAGACGCTGGTTTTGTTTCTGAAGGTCCTCAACGCTGCGGAAGGTCACCAAGTGCTGGCTGATCACATCTGATGTGCTGCTGACATCAGCCGAGTCGACGTCGTCCTCTTGAAGCACATGGTTCCCACGGGCTTCTTCAAGCTCGATCAGCAGGACACGGACCTAGCAGGAAGGAAAGGGGATGGTGGAGAGGAAAAAATGTTCAGCACTTTTTCATCTTCTCTGATCTTCATGGTATGAGGAGGAGCACGGTCCTACCTGTTGAGCCATATCAGCTAGCTGGAGTTCAAACCTCTGGTTGTCCCTTTCCAGCATAGATGTGCGTTTGTTGGCTTCGTCTGCCTCGTTCTGCAGACGGTGCACCTCCTGAAATGAATATTTATAATCAATAACCAACAACTCCTGGCTGCAAATGCAGATGCCATTAAACACCATGTTCATCAGATAACGACTTTCTGAAATTGTAGAGCATCAAAAATAAATTGGGAATAAAGGAAACTTGCAAAGCAATGGCAACTGAATAAGAAAACGTCAAACTTGACAAACGTTCAACTCTGCACCGCATACCTTGACAGCTTGCTCCAGCTTGGCAGACAGACTGGCCACTGACTTCTGCATGCGCTCATGGTCATCCCTTTGTCTTTTGAGGATGGGGGCTTTCGCTTCTACTTCCTGCACAATGTCATCCAGGTACTTGTTGACCCTCTTATTCTCCAAACGCTCCAGCTGCAGCTGCTCCTGGCTCTCCAGGTATGCCGTGTACAACTGAAAGCGTATGTTTCATGTCAAAACAGGTGGCCAAGCGAACAACTGGGTCTCATGATTCCGTTTGAATCACGATTTACAGGGACAAAGACAAGGTCGTCTCCAGGATTTGTTCAGAGATACAATGAAACCTGACTTTTTTTTTTTATTGCTGAAACTGACTGTCACCTACCTCTGTAAGCTTCATTCCAGGTTTTATTTTGGAAACGGCAGCTGCTGTTGGAGACATTGTCGTCAGCTGCTCCTCTGTCAGCACAGATGCTCCAAGAGGGCCTGGTCAGGACAAGTAAAACACATTCCATAGAGCATTTAGTTAATGTGATGGCTTGTTATATATCGGTGAACAATTTAGCAGATTGTAAAAACAACAAATGAGGGCCTGACTAAACAGAACTAACCTCTGAGTTTAGAACTCGACAGCAGTTCATTGGCATTATCCAGCTCTTTCTCAAGGCTCTGGATCCTGTCCTTGAACTCACTTACAGCTTTCTCCTTGGCGTCATTCATTTCTTGTAGCTTCTCCTCCAGAGTTTTGTTGCCTGTGGCCAAGGTGGGAAAATGGAGAAATAGTTTTAAGGAATATTAACTAAATGAACTATAAACCAAAAATAACAACCATTGAACAAATCAGCTATGACTATGAGCAGAATGTTGGTTTATGGTTATTAACACGTGTTCACTAACTTGTACCTTCTCCTGCATCTTTCAGCAGTTTATGCAGTTCCTCCACTGCCTGACTCAGCTCCTCACTTTTGGCATCAGAATCAGCAGCAGCTCCCTGTCAGGACATAAAGTAAATGAGGATTTTTTTTTTCAGAAAGAAAACTGACCTGAGCAAGTTGAAAACCATGAAATGTCCCAGTTGTGCAAGTGCTAATCGTCACTTTTTGGATTAAGACAAGACTATTGTGAACTGGAAGTAAATGCTCTGGTGAAAAAAAGAACGCGTTAAACTTGTTTGTTTTGCACGCATCCACACCTTGTATAAATTGGAAAGCTTGATATTGGCATTAAGCTCATTTCTGAACTTCTCCTCCATGGTTGCCCGTTGTTCCTTTGCCTGAAAAAACAACAACTCATGTAACAATACACCTCAATAACTGGAAATAACTAATCACCGATATAGTTACTTGGTGGTATAATAAACAAAAAAAGAGGAACTACCGCCTCTGATGAAAAGGACATAAACTGGAAACACACATACCTCTCTCAGCTTGCTGGTCATGTCTTCATTTTGTTTCTGCATATGCTCATTTGAATTAGTCAGACTGACCACTTGTTCTTGGAGTTTATTCATCTGCAAATGAAAGCAATACTTGAATTTGATTGTAGATCATCGAAAACTGGGTAAGGTACGTATTTCAAACGAGTAGTCACCTGCCAAGTTATAATGCTCACTAAATTTACTAAATTACTCTGTAAATAAAGATTAAAACAAAATAAAAACTTGCCTCATTATTTTTATTCTCCAGGGTGCATTTCAGCTCCAGAATCTCATTACCCTTCTGCCGGGACAAGCACAGCAGTTCTTCAGTTTTGGCCTTCAACTCCTCTTTCAACCAAGATGTTTGACTATGCAGAAGTTCCTTCTCTTGTTCCATGCGCTTCTCCTTATACTACAATACAGAAGCACACAAACATCTTCAGTTAATTTTTCTTATGATGCCAAATTTATAAAAGATGAATAAATTAAAACAGATGAAGTTTAACTTACTTTAATGTTAACTTCTGCTGCTTCTAGCTCATCTATCTTCATCTGCAGGCCCATTTTAGAGGCGCTGACTTCCGTCAGCTTATCATTAAGCTGTCTCAGGTCATCTGGTGAAGCGATAAAAGAAAAACATAATTTAAATGTCCATTTATCATTTTTGAAAAGGCTTACAATGTTTTCACACAAATGACTCAGTGAATACCATTTAAATGCTCGACTTCCAGGGACCTTCTCTCCAGTGTCCGCACAAGTTCTCGTTTTTCTGCCTCCAGCTCCTCTTTGGCTTTCGACAGCAAAGTCTAAAAGAATGCAAATATTCAACCAAAATGTTTGCTTGTGTTGCTTTTGAGATGAACATACTAAATGGACGACATGTGAATGTTTGGTGATAACAATATAAGTCACTATCAGTTCAGCTGAACATAACATGCCTTTATTTATAATATATTTAAGAAACGAAAGCACCAACATGTTAATCTAGAAAATCAATTAGTATTTCATCGTGTGCCATGTTCACACAGTGCTTCATTTGGAATTTCGTGTTAATATTTTTTCAGTCCACATGTGAAAACAGCTGCACTTTTATAAATAGTCAACAAGATTTCCATATAACCTTGTTTAAAATACTGCTGATCATAGCACTGCAAAGAAAACTCAAAATAACGATTCATACCAAATATTACTACCACGCTATTCTCAAAACAGTATTTACGTTTTATCTCACAGACACATATATGCATGTACATATACATATTTAGTCAGTTTTCTTTATTCAAAGTAAGTAAACCAGGTTACAGAATGGCACGGTTATTTGTTTTCTTAAAAGTTTCCTTACCTGTTCTGATGAAAACTTATCCTGTGAAGATTCATATTCCCTATTCTTTTCACGTACACTTTTGAGCTCCTCACCTGCAGCAAACAATTGACTCATGTCATTAAATACATCCCAGGGAAGCCATGTTAAGATAAATCGGTGAATAAGGGCGTTCATACCGAGTTTGGCGATTTCTTCTTTGAGTTTAAGATGTTCTTGAGTTTGAGTCAAAAACTCTTCCTGGCTTTGGGTAAGCTGCTTAACTTTTTCAAAAAACTGTTGCTCTGTATGGAAAAGGGAAAAAGAGCGACATATACAAATTGTGTAGGTCGTAAACTACCAGAATTACTTATTGACCACAACAATATTTACGTCACAACTACAGGTTAGCTTTGTGGATTAGCTACCGCTAGCACTTTTTGCTTTAGTGAATTTCGATCTTGGCTCTTATCAAACACTACGCCAAGTATACACAGCAATTATAAACACTACAAGTGAACATACACGATTAGTAAACAAGTGCATTCAAAGCTAGCTTATTAACTTTGCTCCGTTTGTGTATATATGAACACATGTATGCGAGCATGCTACTCAAAGCCAAGAACTTTAGCATAGCTAACTGACAACACAGTCACCACTAACGACTTACCGCTATCAACACGAAACTGTTCTTGTTGTGATTTCAACAAATCAATCTTATACTGTTGATCTAACAGGATTTTCTCAAGTTTGTGTTGAATGTTTTTCGGTAGCTTGGATATCTCCTGTGCATCCAATTCCACTAGCATCGGTGCCGCCATTTTTCTGGCAACAACCCCACGAGCAGGCGCAGTTGATGATTTGATTTAAGCGTTAAGCGACCGTCTCAGTCAGCAGGGGGCGCCAAAGACTCACCGAAAGATCTCCGAATACACGTGGCTACATGTAGCGAGCACAATATCACCTATGGATATGATATATTTAAAATGATGATGAATGCATATATAAAAACAAAGACGACAGTAATAATGCTGTTGTTGGGGTTTTAAAATATAATTACAATTGTACTTTCAAACTGGCAACAAATGTGTTGATGGGTTACAGTTGATAATAGGGTCTTTCTCAGAAAATTGACTGCAATATTATCAGTCTCAATATTTTAGATTTGAGCAGAACTCACAGGAGGGGTTAGATGTACTGTGAAGTTTGCTTGGCTCCATACGGTAGTCAATACTGGGAAATCCCGAGGCCTTATCATTTTTACTCAGATTTATGATGTTTGCTTTAAGTTTCTGTTTCTCCTCTTGGTGTGGGCTTTAAATCCCTCCACAGCTTCAGTTTCTGTTATTTTTAACTTAGCCTTTTGGTGACATATGCCGTTGGGATCCTGTCTGGACCAGTTTGAACAAATACTTTAGTGGCTTAGTGGTCCATAATTGTGGGATACCTCTACTAGACAAAAGAGAACAAACCTGAGAGGAGTTGTGGTAACTCTTTGCTTCAGGCATCATAACTATTTTCTTACACTCTGTTGTCACACCTGGATACCAAGATATAAGGTAACCTACAGCAGCATCACAGTGCAAACTCCTTCAAATGATTCAAACTGTTTTTTGTCAGGACTTGTCACGACCATATAGTCAAGTATGGACCTGATACATGAACATATTTAGCTTATTCCAAGTTTATACCAGTAACATTAAGAGTATAATATTGCATTAATTGTATTTAAAAGGAAAAAAAGTCTAATCTAATCAGTTCAACAATTAGTTTAGTATAATAATGCATCTTTTAATGTGTTAATAGAACCTTGTTGTCTGCACAATGGGACTTTAAATAGGCCTTCCTTTACAATGACGACCAGTGTGCATATTTAGCTATTGCGTCACGTCCGCTGCCCATATATGATCTGCACCACCCTGTCATGACACCACCTCCATGAACTGAGTTATTATCTGGATGAACTAGTGCACGACATCTAACCTTTCAAAGAATCCAAACATACAACGCACAAAATACAATTAGTGAAGCATTGTAAACAGAAAAGGGGATCAAAACGTCAGAGTGGGGGTGGGTTCAAATGGTCTAAGCATGGATAAACATTGTGGTAAACATTTGTTTGAGTGCAGCCATGAGTCAAATCATGCACTGGAGTCTGCACAAATTTCAAAGTTTACAGTTAGCAGGGAACTATGGGAAACTTTTTCATAACGTTCCAAGTCTTTTTTGATATGGAAAAGCTATTTGGGCTATTAATTTTAAAAGTTACCATAGAGCACCTGAATTTCAGGGATTCTGCAAAATACAATAACACAACCGGCGTCCCTTTGTTTTGTAATTATTATTTAGCTCTCCTAAAGAATCTCAGAATCTCTATGAATTTATGTCATACATAATGAAAACTAAGAAAAGGCGTCTTTTGAACAATCGTCTGTTGTTCACTGGAACTTTGTAGAATGCTGAGGTCACATCTGCATCTAAGAATAAAAATATGATGATCAGACCTACATTGCACTGTGTTGTTTAGTTCATTGGAAGTTAGAGCAGAAGACATGTTCAGGCACATCAAAAAAACTTTTCTCTGCTGGACTCTAGAGGGAGGTACGAAAAAGTTATGATAAATCTTAGACACGCTATTTTGTGAGAGTGAAACTGTATTAGCTTGAGGCTATGAAGCCCGTGCCAGCTGTGGAATCGCAATTACACATCTATTGTCAGTTTAAAATGTATTAGGGTGTGACAATCCAGGAACTCTTTCGTTAAATGTAATTAAAAGTAGATTTGTTTGACAGCAATATCACAGGGATTATGGAAATTACCCCACGTATAGCTTGCATGTTGCAAAAGATCCTTTCATATTCATTATATTTAGCTGTGGAATCGAGATGACTATTGTTTTTCTGCATACTTCCAAATTCTTTTAATAACAGATTCAATCCTTCTAGATTTAATTGACCTGAGAAACATGCATATAAATGCATTTGAGAAAAATGAACAAATTAGCAATGTTTGGAGGGCAGCATGTACCAAAAGTCTAAATTATTGAAACATGGTTGTAGCTCATATCACATTCTCCACTTCAGGTCTTGCGTTGCTCTCCAACAACCCTCTGACATTCTTCTTTGTACTAGGTTTAATATTTTAATGAGTTTGCGGCTCATGTACACATTTACATTGATTCCATTTTATCTTTCCAAATCTTGGGTTATATATGATTAATTTTGGTAAAAACCATCAATGTCTCATGTGATGTTTAGCACAGTAAAGATAAGGCACAGTAATTTTTCAGAATAGGAGCCACTCAAATTCTAAGCAAAAATTAATCAAAAGATTAGAGAAAAGAAAACAAAATCAATTAACCGTTTATTGCTTTTGGTTATAAAGTTATTTCTGACTGGTCTATTTCTACAGGAAATCTCTGTTCCCTGCAGTCGGGTAAATGTATGGTTTGACAGTTTCTAGCAAATATGAGACACCTTAATTTGATTGAGTTCGTTGTGGGTTATTATTGCAAGTCTTTACTTCTAAATCCAAACCAGCTTTCACGTTGTGGTTTTGGAATGCCTGGAGCTCCCTGGGGTCACAGAGAAGTCAGATCTATCTTACATGCCAAGTGAGGTTATTCAACACAAACAGTCTGCTGTTCTTCCATAACTACACAAAGGTCATGCCCTACACTTCAGATATCTTTTAAATTAAAGACTTAAAAACTCTTGTTGAAAAGAAAGTCTATCTTGCAGTATTCATGAATATACTGAGCTCATGTGTTAGGTTTCAACATCAAGCTAAATAATCGTTTTACAGTATTTTGCAGTCACAGTAAGACGGACGTTAGGTAGGAACCACCTTTGTTTACAGATGGTGGTTCAGCTCACCTACATGTTTTCTTCAAACTAAGCACAACCTTTTGAATGAGTATTTTCCCTTTTTAAAAATATGACAATTCCTCTAATAAGGGTTGCAAGAAACCAGACTGTCATTAATAATTACCATTTTTTTCTTATCATGCTGAATATGTGTCTTGCCATGTCAGTCAACAACTGAACAACTCCTTCTCTTTTTCCATTTTAATGATGAAAATTAGGCTGATTCATTGTTTCCAGACACATTACTCGCTTATCATCACATCGGCCAAAGAGACAAGAGTAAGTATGTTTGAAGACAAAAGTTAAAACATCAAGAGCATTTTAGCCATTGCAATGTTAATCAGTCCTGACTTATATAAATAACAGAAGTGTACTCATTTCAATGCTACAAAAGGCTATAAACAAACAATTTTATACAAGTACCGGTATATATAGAATGAAACATTTCCTAACTTTGAAAAATAAAATTAGCTTGTTTTGGCTTTTATCAGGTCGGCGATGAGGAGCACGGCATCCTGACATTTTACTCTGACACACAGACTTCCTCAGCACCTCCAATGTCTGGGGTACCAAAGTGTCCTCACCACTTGAATGTAATATTTTCTCTTTTAGAAAACGATCCATCCCTACTGTACCCTACCTAGAAGGTATTATCCTATATTCTGAAGCCCAAAAGAGTAACTTTCTCTCCAGATCTTCCTCCAGTAACGTGAAATAGCTTCTGCTCTCCCTCCGCAGTCACTCTTTGTTTATTCAACATGGTTTTCTTCTTCATCTTCCTCGGCAGGCAGCTCTTTCTCAGGCAGCAGGCCATAGCTGTTGAGGAATGCCTCCACATCGGTTGCAAAGAACTCCTCATTTAGGTGCTGCGTGCAGGACAGGAAGTTCCCCAGCAGTTCTCCTGCCTTATACACCAGCAGCGTAGGTAAATATTCGTCAGAGAAACGCTCAGCAGCGCCAGATGAAACAGCATCAATCCTGCAAAACTTTACGGTGGGGTACTCAGTGGCCAGGCAGTCGAGGCAGCTGTTGAGCTGCTCACAGCCTTTGACTCCAACCTTGTAGATGTGGACAACCACCACTGTGCTGTGATGTTCCTTCTCTATGACTTCGAGGAAGGCCTCTCCACTGTCCAGGTCATGCACACCTTCAAACCTTGGCCCAAAGCTCAGTTTGCTATGCATCTCTTCCATGCACCTCCTTCTGTACTTCTTTAGACAACCTTCATCCTCCTCCTTAAGGAGTTCATACTCCTGAACACTCATCTGAAAAATGACATTAGCAAAACAGATGAAATTAGCTGAATCTGAATTTTTGTGTGTCTGAGAAAATTCATACTGATGACACAAAAGCTTATTTGTGCTGAGGTGCAACCCTGACTTGCTGTGTCATTTCCCTTTCTGCAGTAATCAGTTGTAGGCTCTAAATTTTAGGCTCATTTTCAGACTTGTGTCATTGTTGTGAAGCTCAACACCGAAAAGAATTGTATCCACATTAAAGATAATGTCAGCACAGACCTAATAATATGGGCACAGGTACCTTGCGGTTAAGGTTCGCTCTGGAGGCATCTTTTGCCTTATTGGGGGATGACATTTGTCTCAGCAGTTCCCTTTTTGCAGGAGGCAAGTTTTCTCTGTCCATACTTTCCAATTTAAACCTTCTCCAGTCATTAATGACTCCTTTTGGACCTGTGGAGAAACAAAGTGTGTATTAGGATTTTTTTCTTTGTCTTTCACTTGTACACTGTGGTAGGAACATACAATTAGCACGCTTTGACTAACAACAGTCACTTCTTGCAAGTAGAATATTTAACTGACTTACATCTTTCTACCTTTGTGTGGTGTTAAATTAACCATTAGTGGGAGAGGTTTCCTGTTTTGACGTTGCGGATTATCTTAACTCTGAAGGATGCATACCAGTTACCTTAGTGTTGCATAATAAATAGAAGATTAGAGCATTTGTTAAGCTGTTCTTCACTCTGCTTTGTACTTCCTTTTATCTGTTCAAAGCCAATTGCTCTGTGAGCTATTTGTATGCTTAAGAACGTCATGTAGGGTATTTTCCACCTGACCAATAGCTGAGTTGGGAATCTGTGAATTCAGTTGAAATACAGGCATTGCAAACGAGGATGACAGAACACAGTTCAGCTCACCTGTGTGGGTTGCATTCTCTTCCAACTCAATCAGTTTGTCAGACATTGTGATGCTCAGCTGCCTGTGTGATGAAAAAAGACAATATAAAGATTCTTGATTATTTTAAGTCTTTGGCCATCATCAGTTTTGTGTTTCTTTGTTCTCCATTACTTCTACCATTAGAATCTATATATTTTGGTAAACTAACAGAAACCAAGCGAGTCCCATGATATTCAATTAAATTAAAGCAGTCTAAGAGGATTACTGAACTCAACAAGATCTGCATTGCTTGCCATTTTCTGTTAATATTCCTTTGTTATGTAGACATGAAACACTTGCAGAATTCTAAATCCTACCTTAATATGCTTTGGACTACAGGCTGATGTGTAATTTTGATTAGGTTATTTGTCTAATCAGTTAGTAGTATGACGTATGCACAGCCAATTACTGATGGGATTAAGTGGCCTGTTCCTAGTAGCTCTCCCTTCTGCTTGCAGTCACAAAGCTAATCTGGTCTAATGATCTTTATATACACCACCTAGCTCCCAATTCACTAGCGGGAGTCAAATCGCCATGGCAAATGCAAATAAAACCATGTATGAATGCATTCATTTTGTGTGACTCAGGCATTGACAGTAAACTTTTGTAAGCAGCTGACTCCCAGCAAGACACGAACCCATGACCATTTTCATACCCAAATGAAAGAGCTGTTTGTTCTGCACGGATAACTTTACTGTCGAAAAAGACAGAAATGAGGATATAACTTGTAAAATCTTTCATATATTTTGAAACCTTACATTGTGACATGAAAGGCAAATGTCTATCCAAAAAGTACCAGTGACCCCAAAATCCCAGCTGAATGTATCAAGAAATATGTGCAGAACACAAGGAAGCTCGTCAAACTTGTGTTTAGATAATTTTACTCTAACTTTAAAATAAGATTTTCTTACCTCTCACAATTCCAATGAAGTCCTGCCTGAGTGTCAGTTGCAAATCATTCACTGGCGTACTCTCGATCTCTACACTGAGCTATCTGTTGCTGGACAGCGTGTTGTTTTGACCATGTGTGTCTTCTCCAGCCAATGAGCTGGGTCTAACAGAGATTTCAAAAAAGGACCCAATAGACCAAACAGAAATAGAGTATAGATCCTAAGAGGATTTATCTTCAGGAATTAGAAGCCTATAATAGGTAAAGGTCTGACTACACATGATGAAGAACGACAATGAAAGACAGAGAGGGAATAGTACTTTTCCCTTTTTTTCTAAATTGTCTTAATGGCTTTAAAAACACAGATCACTAATGCATCTCTTAATTAGAAAAATGGTAGAAACCTTAGAAAAGCAGTACACAGTAGTTACAGTGTTACTTTTCAATGGCGTAAACAGCACTTTCGGAGTTAATTCAAGCAAAAGTACAATATCCCTGAGATGAACTTTCAAATGATGTGGTCTTGTCTGGAATTCAGTGTTCTTCCAGGCTCAAAGCTTCACACGAAATGAACACATGACAGGAGTCTTCCAAAACACAAACAACCGCTAGCTACGGGTGGGGAATCTTCTCAGTCATGTGCTTCACAACTCATTTCAAGACAAAACTTCCACTGTAGTATTTTCTCACAACCAAGTTTTATTATCTGTATATAAACAGGTAAAAAATGTTCTTGTGCGTATATTTATGAATAACTGTAAAAAAATAAAAAAAAACCCAGAAAAGACAACAAACCTCTAGAATAGACCTACTCACTGTAACAAAAAGAAAAAAGTTAAAAAATAACAAAAATCTTCTAAGATTTGAAGATAACGATATTCAAATTGTTACTAAAAGCTGCTGTTTTTATTTTGGTGTTGTAATAAATTGTGTTTTTTCTATTTCCAGGTCTTCCTCATTCAAGAATTTAGGGTTGAAAGATACACATGCTGCAAAGGCTAAATCACATAAGAAGAAGGTTGATCTGTCCTTGTAGGACTTAAAGACAAAATAAGCTTTTATAATTATCTGTTGCTAGGCAATGGTGCCAATCTAAACACATTTGTGCAGAATTTGTTTTTTAGGGTGTTACTTGTCCTGAATATATGTGTGTACAACTGATCTATAAAAACAGACAGTTCAAGCTCAATGTATTCATTTTTTGGGGTAAAATGATAAAAAATTATGTTGGCTAGTCCTGATGCAAAAATGCAGTAGTGTAGGATCCACTTTCTTTGTAATTATTGTGTTGGGTCTGGGGTAAATTGAAATATTTAAATAAAATATGTTATATCTGATTAGAAATCAGTTTTATGTAGTGATAAGACCATAACTTCTTGCGACCCTTTGTGTATTCCTGTGTGACTCATGGTAATCTTTTCTGTAGCTGAATGTTGAGTCACTGCAACACAAATAGGAGGAGTAAATACTGTCCACACACCTACTATTTCCTGTGTTAGCTCATGCATCCACGCTTGACTTCTGCCCTTCGTCTGTGTCTGTTCTATGTTTATTGGCTTAAGGGATTACGGGACTCTTTTATGCAGGCAAGCGC
Source organism: Menidia beryllina (assembly GCA_013363375.1). Lineage (NCBI taxonomy): Eukaryota > Metazoa > Chordata > Actinopteri > Atheriniformes > Atherinopsidae > Menidia > Menidia beryllina. The sequence continues at coordinate 6,273,831 of JABUIW010000023.1, forward strand.
AAAGAAAGCATGTTAGGTGGGGTTTCATCACTGGTTAAGCATTGGTTGTTTAAAATAAAATTCAGCTGACCAGTCTATATCTATTTGAGCAAATAAATAAAACTCTTATGGCTGGCACTATGAGAAAAAGGATGAGGCATCAACAATAAAAAGAGAGAAATTGTGCATACAGACATCCAATTGTCTTCTCCTTAGAAGAGAATATTGTTTTTAAATATACTAAATAAAGAGACTTGATTAGAATTTATTGAGTTATCTTATTCAAAAACCTCTTTATACACTTTCTCACTAACAATTCATCATGATGGTCTCTTATCTAAGATTTGAGTCAGAGAGAAAACACGCTGCATTCAGGCATGGAATGTAAACAGTCAGCCAACAATGCTTTACAAATCTTACATGCAAGATAAGTTAGTCTTTCTCCAACATGCAATATGAGAATCGTGAGTTCTTTATCCTCTCATAGTCCTGTAGTGAGTCAGTCAGGTCTTTGATGAAGTGTGAAGCAATGGCTTTCCTACAGGCTACTGTTTCTTGTACTGGGTGGAAGTCATAGGTGAGCCGGTCTGCTGTTAGTCACCACAAAAACCTGTTATGGAAATGAATATGAAATATTAATATGAAAGAGGAAACCATGGATTTTACAACTTGGGGCTTCGTGGCACGATTAACTATGATAATGTACACCTGATGAAAATATTAATTGATGAAGAGTAATCACAACAAAGAATAGTCTCTCTCCCTAAATTTTCCATATTCTGCTGCTCTCAAAATCCAGTGGCAACCTGCTTGTGAACTACTTTTCTGCTCTTTTGGTTTGTAAAATGGAATTTTTTTATTGGCTCTGTAACTTTCCACTGCAGAGGCTCAAACCTAAATGTGGTTTTCCTTTTTTTTATTTGATTTAGTCATTCCTATGAGAAAGAATTGGAAGTTTTCCCTTTCAATATTGTGACAGCTTTAAGTAATCATACTGCTAGGCTGAAAGTCCAGACTTGCTTTATTCCAATGTCAACATGTTTTACCAGATCTGACTCAGGAAGTTTCATTTCCACTTCAGTAAGATTTCAAACCAGTGGTGAGGAAGCCGTTCCACTGTTTCTAACTGCGTCTCCTGGTTCAACAATAGTCACTTTTCTCATTCTGTGTTGATGCAACAAAGTCTGACGTAGAACGTGAGCGTGAAGTTGATTCTCATGGAGGGCTGTATTTTCCATTTTCCTTCTATCCACCAACACATTTAAAGCCACTACAACTTCTCAAAAACTCAAACCTTTTTTGCAAGCAAGTGCACACAATTACAAGACCAGACATGTGTCGAGAGTTGTGCCAAAAATGTTTTTTTTTTTATCTGTATTTCTCATGTATTACATCATTCATTTGCTATGCTAATTTATCTATTGGATTTTGTCTGGTTTTTCACTGTTCTTTGAGCACAGCACTCTGGCTCTGAAAATCAAAGAAAAGGAGTTTGAAACTTATCCTAAATCAAGACGAAACTAAAGTCATTATCTTAGGATGTGAATCCTTTGGGAGGTAACTGTCTGACATTACACTCTCTACAGATAGTACTTTATTTGCTACTGGCACTACAGTGAGAAAGATTTGCATTTTCTTTTTATAGGATCTGTTTCTTTACTCATGTATAAAACAGGTTTCTGTGACTGGCTTCTCTCACTTTTGTAATATAGCAATAATTTGTTCTGTCAAAACTAAGCAACTAATATTCTTTATTATTGGCCTGGATTTTTTTTAAGCATCAAGCTGATCCAGACAAATTATCAGGAAGGATTATATCTCTTGTGGTTCCTAGAAATTCTAAAAGTGGAATGGGAGGCAAGGCCTTCAGCCATCAGCCCTCTCTCAGTGGAACTACCTGCCAAGTGAGGAGCCTTCTCTACCTTTAAGACTAGGCCTAAAAATATTCTGTTTGATAAAGCATATGGGGGTAGCTCAGGTGACCCTAAAGCATGCTTTAGTTATTCGGGTATAGCATAACTAGGTGGGGAACCTCACGTTATGCACCCTGACCTCCGTCTCTCGTTCACTGTCCATGAGCACATAACACTGTGGTTGTGTTTGGCATATCTCTCGCTGTCTCTGGAGGTTTCCTGTGTCTGGTGTTACGAGGCCAGTAGTAACATCTGAACTCTTCCGTGCAATGGATTACAGACCTGCCACATTCAGGGCTCAGCGTCAGTAATTACTCCTGCTACCATTATTAAAATTCCAATCACAATTGTTGTGGACATTGAGAAATAAGAGAAAGTCAAATGACAAAGACGGATGAGGTTAGTGGTCAGATACCTCTTCAGGGCCTCTGCTTCTCCACGCATGCACTCATGTGTTGCACAACACCAAAACTGGTCATGTGCGTAAGAGCAGGAGTGGCTCGGAAGGTACTCACCCACCTATCACCCCAACTTAGCTATCGTTGCTGAGCTATAATCTACTCAGATACAAGTCATCCCTAAGATATGCTGGTATTTTTGTTTTACATTTGGGGAACTACTTCCCTTTCACAAGGAAAAAGTGACACACAACCAAAACATTACATCATCTTATGTATCAGGTTACTCATTTGCCACTGGGGGGAGCTGAGGGTGCGCATGAGTTTCATGAGTTCTGGAACAGCCTAAATGATATTTCTTTTCTGTTATTTTTTTCATTATTTTTGTCTTATAAAAGACATTGTTCAAGGAATAAATGGATAATAAAGTGTTTTCTGATTAAACTTGCATGATTGATTAGAACACTTTGAGGAAAAGATGTGACTCACCAACAAATCTATTGTTCATAGTAGTGTCCTGTGCATCAGCAGAGATAAGGTTGAGCATTTTCCATCACCTGATGCTGACAGAACAAACTGAGATAAATCAACCAAAACAAGTAACCACCTAAAAGGACCAAATCAGATAAAAACGTGGTTAAAACAACTATTTATTGAAAAAAAATTAAATAGTTGAAGAAAATTATATCAAACTACACCTTTAATGATTCATTTACATCATCTTTTTGCTATCTTATTGGTTTTCCTATTTCAGTTGTTAGATTATTATGAAACAGTACAATCATGACTTTAAAGGAGTTGGGAATGATGGACAACTCAAACTGGTAACTACACATGTAAATGTTACCATGTTGCTAAGGAAGCTGCGTATGATGTCATCAGTTGAGCTATTGCCAAACTACATAACATGCAAAGGAATTCATGGTGGTCTCTGAACCTTTTAACCATCCTTCTCTATCTACTACGCCTCCAACATTACAACAGTTTTTTAAAACTGATTTTCAGATAAAATAATAAATGAATGTTGAGATTAAGAACTTACATCTTATAAGGTCATGGTTTGGTCATTGAAACTTCAAACAGCAGGATTTGCTACAGTACTGCTGCTAATTCAGATCTGTTTATTGTCTGTTCGGTGGATTGAGTCACACAGAAATCAAAGTACATAAAGCAATCGAAATAAGGGATCGAGCATGAATAAGTAAGACGAATATAGATTATAGTAACATGTAACATTAATAACTCCCACTCAGAGTATAAAACCTTATACTTACTCTATTTCCACCTGTGTTTAGTTATCAAATGAATATCACACAACAGTGTTTCATTCAACCCTGTGAATCATAAGTACTTCCATAGTGTTGAAATACAATATTTACAAATGACACAGGATGCTGCTTAGGTACAACCTACGCTTTATGTGTATCAATAAACAAAAAGCGCTTCAGTGAGGTTTAGACCGGTTCAAACAACCTGCAGGTTCAGCCTCAAAATAATACATCTGTTAGAAACGATGATCAGCGGAGGAGTTGAAGGATTTTTGCTTGTGGTGTTCTGGTTTAGTGAAGCCTAAAATATCTTAGTTGAATCATCACTCTCTTCACAGAGAGTGAACAGAGGATGCTTATTCACAAAATACTTTTTTTTTACATTTGGAGTAAACTACCTGAGAATGCTGCACCACTCCCCACTCCTGCTCACCTGGTCTCCAACACCCATCTTAATGACCCTGCTTCCCTGTCCTACAGTGATTCATGCAAAGTAAACATACAATTAGAAGAGGAGGTTTGAAATAGTCAAAAGAGAGGTGGCATAATCTGTGTCCTTTATGTGCTTGATTATTTTATTTAATCAGCAATATTGTTTGTGTTTGTAAAACCTGCATAATAATAAAAAAAAGCCTTTTGAATTAATCTTAAAATGTATTTAATCAACTAAATGTGCAAAAACATTTTATCTAATACTGCTAAGGTCAGAACAACGTTGGTCACATTCATCATATTTCTTTGGAGCATTCGATCATTTTGGTCATAATCCCTTAAACCTAAACTTAAAAGCTGGAGCCTATCCCGGCTAACATGGCGAAGTGCGTTATGCCTTGAATGGGTTGCGTAAAGAGACAAACAACCACACAAACTAACTCCTTCAGGCAATTTAGAGTCTTCAGTTATCCTAACATGCATGTTTTTGGTCTATGGTTGGAGGCCACAGCACCTGACAGACATTTAATTGAGAGGACATTTCTTAATCTTAGCATTTTCAATAATATAACTGTGTCCTCCATTTGGTAGCGATAACTGAGTAACTGTTTGACAATAGATGTTTTTCTTGCATGTGTAAGTTTATTCTATAGCCTGACATGTTTTCAACAAAGATTTACTATCTTTACATGGTACCTGACATCTGATATGTTGTGAGAAAACATTACAAAGATCACTAATGTCATGGAAACTTTTGCAACACCTTTTGTTTGTGGAGATTTTCAGGTGGGGTTTAAATGACGCACACACACATACAACAGTCTGCAACATGATATAGGAGTACACGAGGCTCATGTGACTGAAATAGCTACCCTGTTGCTTATCTATCAACAACATTTGAAAATTGGGGAACAGGTTTACATTTTTATTTCTACTTTTTTTTTTTTAATGAAATAGCGCTCTTTAAATTGGAACCTATATTCAGCTAAGCATTGCTGCTTTAAAAGAAAGGAGGATCTCAGTTTTTCTTCCATTGTTGTTCCATTAACAATACATGAAACAGATTTATAATAGAACTTCTGTTAAATTTCAAACATTAAGACATGATTTGACAAAAGATTGTCTATAGAAGCTTCCTTGAGAATTAAGAATCCACCGTGTCCCTTCTTGTACGCAGCCTGAGACATTTTCAATCTAGTTTGTTGTTCAATCAACAATCAGGTATCTGCATTTTTTCCACCAGTTATAAATGCAACTTTGGATTCATTTTATTCTCACCCCTCATAAAATGAATGAATTAATACACAGTCATTTGTTTGTCTTTTTTTCATTTAGGCTGAGTTTTGGTTTCTACACAGAGCAGAAAAGCTGTGCACCAGTTATCTGTACTCAGCTGCCTCTCCACCACTGACACACCCCACAAATGCAGAGTCATCTGAGTATTTCTGCCGATAACAGGACTCAGAGACATACTGAGAGTCTGTGGTATTCAGCATGTTGGGAAATGGGTAAAGTACCATTACTTGTAGTGCACTTGTGTTCAGATAAACTTTTTTAGAAATCTCAATTTTATTGAAGTCAATGTGATGAGAACAGCTACTAAAAGAAGCAGAAGCATAAAAGAAATTCAGAATTGTGCTGAGTGGCTTTAAAAACAAACAAGTTACAGAACAGAACAGACCGTTAGTGTTGGTCTGCATTGATTGAGATTCTGTTGATATAACTTATCAGTCCTTTTTGGAAATTGTTCTTTTATGACAAGAAATGCAACAAATGAATAAACACATGGAAATAGAGACATGATAACAATTAGGAATAAAAGAGAATCATGCAATGTTTTCCAGCAAACCAAGTTGTAATATAAGCCAATGCCGTTGCTAAATTTCTTTACACAGATTCATCTGGATAACAGTTGACAGGTTGAAGTTCATGGATTTATTTCTATTATGCTGACAGATTTGCTCTGGTAATACAGACCCATCATCATTAAGTGCATGTATGCCTCCCTGACTGAAGCGTCCACTTCTCTCTCAAAATAGGAGCATTATTTCTCTCTGTAGCTTTATGCGATTATCTTCAGCTTTTCCTTTTTTATCTGATAACATCATAGTTATTGATTTATATCACAACTTCCTCTCTTTCTCATGACATTACTGCCTCATGATTGCACAGAAGAAAAATAGATGATACACAATGAAATCCACTCTATATAAAACAGAAAACAAAAGAAGTGGAAACAGAAATGATGCCGGAGAAGCTATGTCATCCTTGTCTACATTGTATTATTATTACTTTTTATTTATATTATTATACTATTATTGTATTATTATTACTAAGAAAATGACCACCTTTACCTTTGGACCTATTAGCTCAAAGTATTTCAAGAAGACTTTGTGGTATTTCCTTTTTCCTAAATAAATATGCAATTTCCACCAGGATTTCTACTCAGCGTTTAGAAGAATTTCAATGGATAATTTTGCTTTCAATCCATTTTCTTTACTCCAAGTAAGGGGTTGCAGGGGGGCTGAAGATTATCACAGCAAATAAGCAATTATCTAATCCTGAATATGAAAAAGAAGGTCACTGATGTTAGCACATCCAACACACACATACACAATCATTCATGAGCTGAGATCACGGCTACGTGCAGGACACCAATTAAGTGCTTCTTTGCTGAATGTTCTCAGAGTGTTCTTTGACTGTCCTGCCAAATCCTGCATCTCTACAGAGTCGAATTCATTATGTATTCTAAATATAGACGACAAAGTGATTTCGTTCATATGATAAAGACAAGATAAGGGAAAAATGTGTTGAAAATGTTAATCAAAAGAGTCAAAAGTTGATTTTTGGAGTTACTGATTGTGTCTCTTGGAACGTGTATTATCTCTATTAGTATCTTGTTTGAACCACATAAGCTGCTTATCTACATCAATTCAGGTATCAATATACTCTATATACTGTGTATGCTGTAATGTCTGCTTATGATTTATGAGGGAAAACTTTGAACATCATCCAGACAACACATACAGAGATAGGGCTGTGACAGTCACTCAAACTGTGTCACCGGCTGAGACTCTATTACTAACGTGAGAAAGGCAAAAATATCAAATAAGTGTCACTTGTTCAGTTGGAATTAGTCAGTGTGTAAGAAACAGGCTACGCAAGTCTGAGGCCAAAATACGAGTGACACAACAGGTGTGAGTCCCAGTTAATGATGCTTAAAGCCTGTGGATTGCTTTGATGTGCACATGAATGTGTGAGACGATTAATATTGTGAAACGCTGTCTCGACTTTACAACATCATTTACACCTATCCGTCCTTGGAAAATCCTTTAAAATCATGGGATGAGACATTTTAAAAGTGAAGTCATCAGATATTGTTGCTTCTTTTTTACCAAAATGAATGCAACCAGGGATGGGGAAGGGTGTGACAATGCATAATCTTATATAATTATTCATTCTTATTTTAGTTGCAGATTTAAGTTCGAGGTGCTCAAACTGAACATTAATGAGTGTGACATTGTGTGATCTACAGTTGGTAGGGGCACATTGATTTAAAAACGTCTCTCTGCTGTCAGCATGAACACGAAATGGGTCAGTTAAAGTTAAACCATTAAAGCTTGATCAACGTATGCATTGAATTCAGTTCATGCTCTTTAAAACCTACAAACAACCCCTTTAAGCAATAAGTATAGCGCAATTACAGTGTAGTGGTGCAAGGTAAGGGGTTGGAAACCATCCTGAGTTTGAATTGAAACCTTCTAGATTTAAGCTCAATTTTCTTCCTGTTGCTTGTTTATCAGTTGCTTTAGTAACCTTTAGTTACCTTTGTTGTTAAAGCGTGTGTCTTTTAATGACGCCAATTATGTATGTGAGTATATCATTTTACATAACTGCTGTAAAATCATGCCTCTAAGAGGAATATTTGTATTTCCAAGGCTTCGTGGATTGATTGTTGTCATACATGGAACTATGCAGAGCTCATCCCTAACGTCAGTAGCATGTAATCTGATACGCTGCGTCTGCTTATTTAGGTGTGGAGATGGTCTTGTATAACATACAACAGTGATTTGTGGACGTCTGATAGATGAGTAATAAAGAGTGAGTATGTGTTGACGACATTTTGTGACTGTTTGTTTTCATGATCCCACACAATTTTACAGGTGTTATGAGGTCCCATTTGGCTGTTTTCTCATCTTAAGACGTAATCTTTAGATAGAGAAGCTTCTTCTCCTGAAAGGCTTTAAAAGGAATTGTTATTTACTATTCCCGCTCAGCTCTTTGAACTTGAATATTTCTTTCAAAGTTTATTGAATATCTATTTCGTCAGTTGAAGGTTAACCAAACAAGTTTTAGAAAGCATTTGCCAGTAAAGAAAACTTGTGTTTCTAATTTCTTAAAACTATTTATGTATACTTATCTATACATAGGATATTCATATAATAAATCATGTTGTGTGTTTGAGCTAAATAACTGAGGTAATGTGGAAATGACTAGCCGTCGCACAGTCATTTGGCAGTTTCAGTCTCAGAATTGTACTCCTCAGTTGAAACATAGCGTCTCACGACAAGTTGTGACAATCACTTGGTGGGAATTCCTTTGTGTTGATGTCACATGGACATGGCTCAAACCTTATCATGAGTTTAAAAAAAAGTTGTATGATTTGTTTTTGCTTTCGTTATTGTTATGCATATATATTGTTTTTATATTCAAGCTTTTGGCTAGACTTAAGATATGAATTTCTTTCTTCTAATATGCTTCAATAAAAGTCTGCTGATAGATTATGAAATATTAGTAATGCTGCCAAGTGTGTCATGGTGAGCAATCCAGAAGCAACACGCACACAGTAAATATTTAGGTTTTCTCCTTGTTGGGGCCAAATGCCTGTTTTGGAGAATTTTTGTTTCCACATATTTTATATGTATAATCACGTTATACTGTTTTTTATGCATATGTGCAGTATCACCTTGACCTCCTTAATTCAATGTTTCTGTATGTAGTAAATAAATATTCAATTAAACATTAAATGAAAATACATGTCATAAAATGGCCCTCTGAAAAAATAATTTCTAAAGCTATTGAGTGCCTTGGATTTTTTTGTAAAACTATTTTGTACTTTACATAAAGCCTAATTACACTTCTGAGATCTTTTTTTGTTTATCAATCCCTTCACATGCTGATCTATGAGATCAAACCCAAAGACCAAAAAACAATTTGTTTTTGGTTTTTCACAAGTATGTTAATAGGAGTTTTTCCTGGAACTGGAATCTGCTTCAGGCTTTTTCCAAAGGCCGTCACCATAACTCTCTTTTGCTAGTGGAAGTATGGCAACAATGCCATTAGCGTGAGCGTCATGAATGCCAAGGGGAACCAGTATTACTGATTAAAAATAACATAAATTATAATGACACTTGTTGGTTGTTCCTGGACCAACAGGCAAAAAGTAAGTATCATCCAGCTGGAGACTCAGCATTACATGTGAGAACATAAAAGAGTGGAAAAACTAATGAGTCGTAGATATGAGAGACTCAAACTTATGCTTTTGGCAGTGGTTGGGTTTGCTGTATATGCTGAAATGGCAATCTGCATCAGCTTGCAGCAAGCCACAGTTATCACCCACCTGCAAGGTGGCACGTATCTCTGGTCTGAGTCACCGTATCCAAACTGGGTCCAGTTCAAGAGAGGTCTGGAAGCGGTCAGGAGGAAAATCCATCCTGAGCTGTCCTGATCCTCTCCTGCACCAGGGCCCACGGCCTGCTCATGCTCATTACATCCACACAAAGCGGGATGTGTTCCCGTGTTCAGTCTAATAGACCAAGATCTGAGCATGCCACACATTGACGCACAACGGAATAATAATAGTCACGCTCGGGCATCTGACAGTGAGGAAACAACAACCAACAAATAATGTGCCCACACAATCAGGTCATTTTCATGCTGCGATGCGCCAGGTCCCCTCGACCGGGCATCCCACAGCATTGAAGTACAGGACAAAGATTATGCGTTGGAGGCAGAAGTGTCTATGAGCCTCAGTTTAGATGACGATTGATGAACATGACTTCATTGATGCAATGTCCTCAGTTGGTACATGGTTTTTTTTCCAGTTGTAGAGTTGGAAGTGGATAAAGAGTAATGTGGCCTCTTCTTCAGTAGAGTCAAATGTGTGAATCGATGGGAAAATTTAGTTAAGCATTGTCTGTGTTTAGAAGGGGGGATGCCTGGTTGTCTGACTCACCACTCTGTGCAGGCAGTCACGTCAACATTCCTTCCCCCGTATTTGTCTTGGACAGGGAACCCAAAGGGAAAACATCAACTTTACCATCTCTTAAACTGCAAATCCATCATCCCTACAAAATATTTCCTACATGCAATTGAGCTAGCTGTTATTCCAGTCCAAAGAACATGGACCAATTCCTCACACCTCATATAAAGTCCTTTTATTCCCATAGATCTTTTCCTGGCAAAATATGTGTCAATTCCTGAAAAATGTCACTTTAATTTATAAAAGTCTACTCTTATGCAACATTATTTAGCTTTTCCATGAATGCTAGTCCTGTATGTGTCAAGTTGTCGTGTTTTATTATGTCATGCTTACAGTCCAAATTCAGTTCAAAGCGGTATGAAAATATACCTAGAAAACAGGGGCTGTAGATAGGCATAGACCAATAAAAACTGTAGATATCTCATTGACATCGTGAAATTGAGAGATATGAAAAAAATATTTTTAAGCAACAAATACAGCTGACATGAAATTCACCCAAGCCATCTGACGTGGCTCATCTTGAGGCCACTGATCCGTTCTGCAGGAAATGCCATCGCTCCTGATGCCACGCAGACCTTCTCAAATCTAACAAGCATCTACATTTTTCATGTGGAAAAGTTAAAGCTTAAGCTGCACAAATATGTGTGTGTCCATACGAAAATCTAGATAGGGAATGAAGTCAAGATCAAAACAATGATCTGGATTTTTAAAAAAGTATTTTGAAATAAAAGCTCTCACCACTGCAACAGACCTTCTGCCTGATCTTCGTGGGAGACGGAGCCATTATAGGTTATAGTGATTTCCTTTCTAAAATGTATTCCACTGAACTTGCCCACAGGCTGACCTGTTTTTTTTCTGTGTTTTTCTGATTCAATCTGATCGAAATAATACCCAAGTCAAATTAATTCTTTCTATTTCGCTAACTTCCTATTTTCTAAAATATATTTGCAGTCTCATTTAAGGCTGGACTGACAAAGTTCTGCAAAGATAAAGTTCCCACACCAAAATAGACATTTCTATCATCTATTGTGTTAGTTTAAATACGTAAGTGTTTGTTATGTTGTATGAATATGCTGACATATCAATATTCTTTATAAAATGTCAAGAAAAATAGTTTGTAGAGAAAGACATTTAGGCTCTTTATTCAGAGGATGAAACATCAATCACAGGGCTATTGATTGGAAGTTGTTTAAGTTAACTGTGTATACCAGATTGTCTTCACTGGCATCATCTGCATCAATACACTGTTGTTTTCAGATGATGCTTCGGTCAAGCCTTCTTCAGTTCTGTCGCTATCCCTGTTGGAGTTTTAAAGCTTGATGCATCAACAATTATTATCTATTACTACTTAGACTGTGTTTAGCAGATGTGGCAGCTATGATTAAATCGAAATGGCCACCATGCTGTCTGCTAAGGCTCTGACATAGTCCGCTGTGACACTTAATATATTTATGTGTTCGCAAAAGAGTTAGATCTAACCAACTGCATTTATCAATTGTGGACTCCAATCGCACTTCAAGTAAATCATCTCCACTTTATGTGCATGCTTTGAAGGAAGTAGGTAAAATCCCGTCGAACTGAAACTTTGTGCTGGAAGTTATGTCTCAAAATGAAAAGGACTTTGGGTTATTTCTGAGAAATTGTTTTCCTGACAGCATTTATTAGCATCAAAAGTTGCAAATCATCAACATTAAGAAACAAAAAATTCCATAATGATATTACAAAATTCCTGTAGAGCAAATATTCACTCAAAGGGTTGCATCTTAGACTCGCTCAGGCACACATTTCAAACAGTCCCAACAAAAATAAAAATCTGACACAGTGATGAAGTCTAATGTATTCTAAATCAGATAAAAATAGTCAACATAAGTCATTGTAAATGTTACTACGTGTGAAGTTGTGGAGCTCCCAGTTGCTGGGCTGATCCTACACGTAAGCACTGTATAGCCAAGCCATGAATATGGCTTTAATATTAATCAGATTTACAGCATTGCATTGAATGTGAGGAAACACTAAGTGTTATTTCTACTACTCTGCAGTCAAAACTGTAAACTAAATTTCAAGTATCAAATTGCATTGACTGAAATCCTCACCGTGACAATAATCTACAACATTTTCAATAAATAACACATTTTTGTTCCACATAGATACTTAAAAGGCTTGTACAAATACATATAGAAAAAAAACTTAATTTATGTCATAGTCTTTAAATAGAAATACAATAAATATAGAAATAAATAAATAAATAATCATTAACAATATGCATAAAATTCCTAATGATAATTAGAGCTCAGTAGTCCTTTCTTTCAAAATGACTGTGGGGTTGATGTTACTGTCGTGAGAGTTTGATGTGCTGGAGTTGAGGATCATGGAGCTGGTCTCTTTAACATCAGGCACATGAAAGGACGCCACAGGACAGGGACCCCGCACGTTGTTGCAGACGAGCCTCTGCAGAGACGCTGTGTTTACAATATCGAAGCCGACGCTGCCTCCAAAGGTGCTGGGCTTCCAGTACTCCGGGGAACAGATGGGATTCCCCATTAAGCCCTTGAGAGAGAAAGGGGCCCCCATTTCTACCATTGTCTCCCCAAAGATGGCATTGGGCCGAGGCTTCTCCACCAGCAGGCCCGGATAGAGCTCCACGGCGTCGACGTGCCCGTACAGCTCCTTCAGCACTGCAGCCATTTCTTTCTCTCCTGAAGGAAAAACAAAATTGTCAGTGATTTAATTTGGTTCAGTGGCTCTGCAGCTGCAGAGTCAATCTAGGTCTGACCCACTATAGGCCAGAAAAAACACTTTTTCTATTATCTTTGCTATAATCTTTCTTCAGAGACTTGAAAAAGCTAAAACTGACTTCAAAATCAAGATTAAATCTTCCTTTGAAATAGTCTCCTCTGAAGCAGGAGGTCAGTGCCATGAGTTTACATCTCGGTCTTTCTGATGACACTCTGCTTACAAAACTTCAAGATGAGAGGAACATCTGGCTCTCATGGATATAAATACCTAACCTCCAAAGTAGTCTAAACAATTTCCTTAATTATAAGTAAACTGTGGCATAAGCTGCATTCATTAAATTTTTTTTCATACACACTATTCAGTTGGTTAACGTAGCAAATGTTTAACACGAGGCAGCAGTGGTAATGTTCCACTAAAGTAAAGCTGAATTACTCTTACCGGTCATGTCTTCAAAAGAGCTGTAGGGCTTCATGGAGAACCTTTTTCTGTAGGCATTAAGAGACTGGTACCGCATTTTTCTGCTGCCCTCGATGGACTTTATGGACACGTACATAATAGGGCCCGGGACATTCCGACCACCAGCAACCTTTAAAACAGAGCAAAATCTGAGTATTGCAGCTTTTTAATACATTGGCATGAAAAACAGTTTGCTGCTACAACAGCAGTAAGAGCTCTTACCCGTCCTGCAATCTGCTTGGAAAAGGACTCCACCAGGTTGCTTATGCCGTGCTCAGTCACCACTGAAGTGTTGAAGACAAACTCTTTGTAGCTGTAATCTTTCTCCTCAATGTGGAAACTATCTGGCATCAGTGGGTGCCAGTGATATAGCGTGTTGAACTCAGATGAAATGCGGTTTTGGTACTGGAAATTCTGGTTAAAGAGCAGCTCGGGGTCAAACTTGAGCTTAAAGTTATACCCACTCAAGTGCTGCACGTAGTCCTCGATCACAATCTTGATGGTCTCACCTAAAGAGCAAATAGTGACATGTTATAGATAGTCTTTTTTTGTTCGTATGGTTGGTCAGCACGCGTCGAAAAATAAAATACCCAAAACGTTTCCTCTTTCATTTTCTAGAAAGGAACAGTGTACAATGTATAAATTTTCCTGTTAAGAGTTTAACACTGTTGATGGTCAGAGATAACCAAAGTAAATACTGCAACTTCCTGTATTCTGAAATCCCCTGTTGCTTCAGTGAAAAGTAGCTCATTTGAATGCAATTTGACTTTCCTGGTGAAGCTACAGGAAGTATTTTTTTAAAGAAAATGTTTGCAAGAAACTCACCAATAAGAATGAGCCGTGTGGTCTGGAAGAGTCTTTCGTCATCCCAGTCTGGGTGGACATCTTTCAACACGTCACACACTCTGTTGTGCTCACGGAGCCAGATGGTGGCATACATCATGAGACCAGGGACCAGGCCAAACGCTTCGTGGCCAACGGCGAAGCGGTGAGAGTCCGGAACATGAGGCGGGTAGTGCATGTCCACACCCACTTCCTTAACTGTAGGGGGGTACACTTCTCCATCCAGTATCTACAGCGTTACGCAACAAGGGAGAAGAAAACTGTAAGCCACAATTATGTATTTAAAAGCATCTGTCTAACAGAAATGCATCTATCTTTTCCCATACCTGATGTCTAAGTTTTCCATCCTTGAAGAGTCTGAGCTTGTGTTGCCTCTCCAGGTTGTCACCATAAATGTGACTGAGGTCCACCTTGAATGGTAAACGTCCCAGTTAGGCCATACTTCATATTTAAACAAAATCTTTTTAACAAATGTGCCTCTTAATCTTTTTGATCTTGAGACCTGAGGTACTCACCCCGTGACCTGTAGCCACAGTGAAAGCAGGTCCTTTCTTCATATCAGATTTGAAGAACTGGTGAGTAAAGTGCTGCGCGAAGAAAGCAAACATCAAGCTGGTGCCCTGTGGATCTGGTATGAACTGTCTTCTCATCAGGAGCTTCTCAGCCAAAACCTTAACATCAGGGAGCTCCTTTTTACCTGGAAGAAAAATAAAGTGGTACCGTGATTATCAAGAACAGATTATCTAAAACTACAGCTCTTTATATCTATTTTTATAATTTAAATATTTATTTCAAGTTTAGCTTTAGTTCTGTCTTGCTGGGACAGGACTTGCTCAGACTATGAGAAAATAAGAGACAGGATGTTCTCGTGCTGTGTTTAAGAATCTGAAAAAACTGGTTCTCCTAAGTTAGAGAGAGCACACTCACCTACTACTCCCATAGGGGTTGGGCAGTCCTCAGGAACAGGGGGAAGGACACGTGTATAATAGGACAGGTTGGAGTACGCTTCCCAGCTTTTATAACCATAATCGGCATTAAAAGTTGGAGGACTGTCAATCAAATGGGAGCGGGCTGAGAAGAAAAGAAAAAAAGTGATTTATAAGTGGGTGTAAAAATGATCTAATGTATTCTGAAGAGGTTTCAGGACTTTAGATTTTGCCTTCAGCCAAGCAGACTTACATGTTAGCACATATCTCATGATGGCATCCCTGATAAACGAGATGTTGTTGATGATGTTCCAAAAACCCTTGAAGTGGGTAAGAATGTAGTGGATTGTGTTCGGAGATGGCTTCAGTGACACTTTGATCCAGGTGAGGAATTCCGCTGCAAGTACAAAGAGGAAGGTGAATAAATAGACCACAGCAGCTCTATTATATTTTTAAAAAATGAAGGTTCATATACTTACGTTTTGTGCAGTTGTGTCCATAATAACCCGTGCGGGTGCAGTCACACTCGTAGTTATCTGACCCCAGAGCTGTGCACACACCTCTGTTCTGGCATGGCTCTGAGCAACACGGGTTGCCTGGAAGAGGCAGGGATGTTCAGTTACGCGTTAAGAGAAGTTAGAAATATTACGGCACATTTCCTTTCTTTAAAAATAGAAAAATAAAACTATTCAAAACTATCCATTCTTATTAAATTCACATAATCATAACATAATCTTCCAGTAGAAAAAAGAAACTATCGATCTCGTAAATTCGTCTCAAATGGTCCACAAAAGTGAGAAATGATTTTCTGTTTGGGCTTACCTCCTTCGCAGACGATAAAACCCAGTGCCAGTAGGAAACCCGCAAAAGCGATTCTGTTCATACTCTAAATGCGTGTTCGGGTCTTCTTCTTGGTCCTCTCCTGTGCCTCTGTCTCTCTGACGCTGAAAGCCTGATTTTCCAAATCTACCGTTGCGCGGAGCATCTTTAAGGGATCCAGTGACGTCACTTATGGGCGGTCTCTTGTGACAGTGTGTGTTTAATCAGGTTAATCAGGCAAACTCTGGGGATATTTTTTTTTCACAATCCCCAATCTCGTAAATCCATACAAAAAATGAGCCCCTTTTCCTCTAAATAGGATTAGGGAAAGATTGTGTGTTTACATGTGTTTGTTTACTTTGACACCACAGAAATAATCCGCCAACTATTTGCCCTCTTTTGAAAACGGAAGTTGTAATTATCTTTATGCCAACATTGTCCTTAGTTGCATTTCAACAAATAATGATTCCTTGACTATTAAAAACTTCTTATAGCTTGTAACAATTGCAGTAAGAATCATGCATATGCAAAATCTCGAAAGGAAATAGACACATCACTTAAACAAATGTATTTTTACTTATTAATAAATGTGTAACTACACTTCCTATGAAATGAAGTTATATTGATATGATCAAACATATATCTTTAAATCAGATCTATCTATCTATCTATCTATCTATCTATCTATCTATCTATCTATCTATCTATCTATCTATCTATCCATCCATCCATCCATCCATCCATCCATCCATCCATCCATCCATCCATCCGGTGGAGGAACATTTTTGTGGATTATGAAGGGTTTTATGATTATGTAAAACAGACAGGAAATAAGCAAAAGCTTGATACAAAGTGGACTTAACTTTATTACCGTCACCCATGTGTGTCATGCTCTTTGGGTCCCTATATGCGCCAAATAATTCAAGTGGGGGGAGAAAAAGTTTATTGTCCTCCGTCTTTTCACGCCCCCGCGTAGACGTAGTTACGCGCGGTGTGCGTTTGGAGAAGCGTAGCGCAGACGCTCACACTCACTTTTCCCCCCGCTGAGTCAAACTTTGACCCTTTACTGGACTTTTCCACTCCGCTTTCCGGCTCATCGAGGTTTTTTTTTCTTCTTCACATGCGTACCCTTCTGACTCTTTAGACAACATCTGTGGTACTAGTCGGATCGCTATCTCTTCCTGACCGCGCGGTTTTCGCACAGTCTGTGCCGAGAGTCACCTCCATCTTCACCAGTGCAGCTGTGGAGCGCTGTTTTTCGCTCAAGATGAGACATTTCACCGGTTTTCTAAGTTGACAGTTGTGATCCCGTTCAGGTACGTTGCCATTCTTGTTTGACAACATACGGCGTTGTGTTAGGTTAAAGACAACTGAAAAAATAATATTCTGAGAAGTCTACTAACTGCTGCAAATGCTGCTTGGAAAAGTGGAAATAACCTCTTCGCGAGAGGCTCTCACTTTACGCAACCAATAAGTCAGATCGTGCGCGCTCGTACAAATGGTTGCCAACAAAAGACTGAAATAGATGCATTAATTTAGAGATTTAAAAAAATGTAATATGCATTTATTTTTTTAATCATTCCATCTAGCGTTTACAGTCATTGGGAGTATCTTGCATGATCTACTGCAGTGCTAAAACTTTACCTGTCATAGCAAGTTGCCCAGGTATATCAGCCTTTGTCTGATCTGGTCTTAATGTTCTCAGTTACCTAGAATCAGGCAGAACCTGTTGCTGACCTGGAAGGACAAGTTCTTTGTGAGGACTGTCCTCTAGATAGTAATTTCTCCTCACCCCAGTCTGAATTCTTTTCAAATGCAGACTGACCCTCAAAAAAGGAACTTTTTCCAATCATTGCCTTTTAATTGCTCAGGTGATAATGCTCTTGCACAAATGGAGGGTTTAAATGTGCCCATCCACAGCAGCTGTTTGGCATCACGGCCAGTTGCTGTGAGCCATTTTCCTCATATGAAAATCTTGTGCTGTGAGCCCTGGGTTATTTTAGCAACCTTGCAGGGGCTGCGTACTCCCATTGTGTGCTGCAGAATCAGGGCAGTGCAGTGAACTGGCACTACCAACAGTTGGACCTCTATTGCAAAGTACGTGACTATCGCTGTGAACACAGAGATGCTCCTACGTGCTCCCAGCCCCATCAGTAATGACACGGTTTAATGAGCAGCAGAGAAAAGACTCGATGACCATGATATGCTGTCAGTAGGCAGCACACATTCACCCATCATGCAAATGAATGGGCTCAAACCTTCTAGAGAGAAGTTGCTAATGATGCTAAAAATAGTCTGCTTGTCACCTTGTGTTTAAACCCACAGCCAGCTTTACATTTCACAGTTGTACATGTTTGCTTAGTCATATGAAAGCCATCAAATATAGAGCACCTTTTCACGGAAACCCCATGTGGTCTTTCGAAGATGTATGCACACAGAAACATTTTCTATTTGCCTGGTTTTCTTATCTTGTTTTAGCGGCTGAGTTTCCGTTCATTTCCGTTGCCCCTGCCAAGCTACATAAGGCTTCACTGATAGTAATGTTTGTAAAGCAGTTTGGTCCTTCCTTTTCTAGAAGGCTGTTTTTTTATGCAGTGACAGCATTTTGAAAGGACATTAAAACGGTATTAGTTACAAAAAAGAACATTCCCACCACTGTATTGTTGACATACTGTTGAGACAACAGTCTAATGAAGTTCCCCTTCTTTGTTTCAGACTCTTGTTTCAGACTGAGATGCCCTCTTGAGTTTAAGGTTGCATCTAGCTGAAGACCTTCCCGAGAACGAGTCTTCTGACAACACAATGGCGTCCAATATAATTGTGAGTCTGATGTGCCGTTTTTTTGTTTAGTTTTTATTTAATCTATGGTATGTAAACATAGAGCTGCTTAGATGGAGGTGGGCAGATTCACATGGTATTATCTGTAGCACAGATCACACCAAAGCAGGACTCAAGATGCTGGTTGAACTGCAAAAATAATGGCAGACAGAATCGTACTTCTTAAATCAAAATTAATCTAAAAAACCTTTATACAAACCTATATACCTTTAGAATAGTTACATTAATACCCCAGTACCATTGTTGGAAGTTCCAGGTTCTTTCGAGGTATCGATATAATTAACAGATAACTGGTGTGGTTATGGAATGTCATTTTACTTTCTCCTGGTACTTGCTGTCTTGCCGATTTTTATATGGTTAGTTGAAACCAAATTGAAGTTTACTTAACACAGAAGAATGTGAAGCAATCCATCACTAACTAGAAGCCTTTCAAGGCTATGCGGGAAACTGAATAATAGCAGATGTCAACACGACATGGCAAAAATGCAAAACAGCCTCTGTTATCTGAATCTATAAAAGACAAATGAAATGATGTTTAAGATTAGTGACCTCCAATAGCAGCTGTAGATATCTCTTCAGCATTGTACGGACACTATAGCCTGGCAGCACCAAACAAATGTGTTGGTTGATTCTCAAATTTTACTGTCTCAGAGATAGATAGATAGTGTATGCATGAAACAACGTGCTTATGGACATGTGTGCTGTTTTAAACCTGCCACATATAGAAAAATGGTTATGTCTGCCTCAGTCTGGGCAAAGCTGGGCGGAATTCTGTTTTAATGGGAAGAAAGCCAAAAAAACAAGCCAAAACAAATGGAAGCTGAGTTCTTACTTTGGTTGCAAGCAACACAAAGAACTGAAAGCTACAGTCCCCTTTGAGACCAATGTTTTCAAATGTCTTACAGCTTTATGTTAGAAAAACACAAATCAACATTATGACTTTGTATTCTTCTGATTACCAAGATACATTTCTTATCCAAGCAAAAAGAGAAAGACAATGAAATAACAGTAATGACAGTAGTAACATTAGTGTTTTCTTAATCTGGGGTTATCTTTTAAAATATTATTTTCAACATACCTAAGTGAGTCCTTTAGCAAAGAAACACTGAAGTATAAAATGACAATGAAGAAAAACATAATTTTGTGTCGGGTTTCATGGACAGGGTGCAAGTATGAGAAAACGTGAAATGGTGTGTTCAGTAAAATCTTTGCTATTGTGCCTGTAACTTTATCTTTTGAGTGAAACCCCAATGAAACACCCGTCTCTCATCAGCCCCTTAAGATACTCCAAAAAACTGCTATTCTGAAGGTTATTTTTTCAAATAAGATACAAAGAGAAAGATATCATGAACAATGTGAAGTCAACTGGGAACTGACCTCTGGGTGGGCGTGACCGTCAGTGTCTGCCAAAAACCTCAGATGTTCTCCCCGATTGGTTCACAGATCTGCAGTGAATTAGATGATGTT
Organism: Menidia beryllina; assembly: GCA_013363375.1. Taxonomy (NCBI): domain Eukaryota; kingdom Metazoa; phylum Chordata; class Actinopteri; order Atheriniformes; family Atherinopsidae; genus Menidia; species Menidia beryllina. The sequence continues at coordinate 6,294,168 of JABUIW010000023.1, forward strand.
TTATTTTAATCATAATTGTGCAGATGTTATCTATGTTTTGAACTTGGTTTGACTGATTCTGTCACAGGTGGAGCAGCAGTTCTCCCACAAATTCACAGTGATTGTGGTTCGAGCAGAGAACGTTACAAAAGGAGCACTGGGTGACCTTTGTGAGTCTTAAACACATTATTTTCATTCAGAACATGCTGCATGTGTTCGTTGTTTTGGCTGAATGTGTTGTTAGGGAAAAGCCTCCCAAGTTATTCACATTTTGCATCAAACAGTTGGCAAATATACTTAAGATGGTTTGAGAATATTCTAGACTTGACTCAACACTTTTGAATGCGTTTGTGTGTTTAGTGGATACTCCAGATCCATATGTGGAGCTATTCATCCCGACAGCCCCAGAGAGCAGGAAGAGGACCAAGCACATTGACAACAACATCAACCCGAAGTGGAATGAGACCTTTAATTTCATATTAGATCCGAACCAGCAGAATGTCCTAGAGGTTAGACCTAATAATGGAGTCATGAATTTTTATTTATTTTAATTGCACTTAGTTGAAATATTTGACAGAACTTAAATCTTTTGAAAACCAGTTGTTCATACCACACATACGAATGTATTTACATGTTTTTAACCATAAATGTTTGGTGTCTGTTCCAATTAGTTAACATTAATGGATGCCAATTATGTGATGGATGAGACGCTTGGGACAACATCTTTTGACATCACAAAGCTCAGAGTGGGCCAGAAAAAGATGGAAATTTTCCTTATTGGCAAAGTAAGGAAGTACATCTCATTGACTTTTTAGATTAATCATTATACCCATTACACATATTGCAAAAGCAGTCATTGTGAAATCTCTGAGAAACTTGCCTTTTTTATAAGGAGGTGCCCACATGGTATAGCAGTATATGTTTACCATTTGACACAACATAAGAAATGTAACTTTAAACTTCACTATACTGCAGCATTGATAGAGGAAAAGGTGCACTGGGTGGCAACAGAGTAACTTTTTGGGTGTTAATCAGTTTTTTATTATTCAACAAAGGAATGCCAGGAAAATATGAGGCTATCAAATTGCAGGGTTTGTCTTAACCAGTGCAAGAATGATTAGACATTGTGCACCTAAAACTTAAGGATGTGCAATAACCACATTTTATTTATTTTTACAGGCAACCAAAGTATATTTAGAGATGTCATTGGAGATCTGGTATGTATTAATATTAAACTGAAGATTGTCATATTAGTCAGGCAACATTATCTTTTTTATATTACTAACTGCTTAGCCTAAAAGTATAAGTGTAAAAGTTAGTAAGTTCACAGATCTGTTAAAGGGGAGAAAAAAATGTGCAAATATCTGCAGCAGAGGAAGAATTTAAAACAGCAAGTAATATGCAGATGAAATAAAAGTTATTCTTTATCATTTCAGGGGCTTTGGTGGGAGGGTCTGGAAATGCTTGACGTGGTAGTTTTTTTTATCAGAAAATGAGTGATAAAAAGTTTCAGGACATGACAGCTTTCTGTGGGTGTGTATTTTATAACAGAGCACCCAAAAGCAGATCTCTAATCTAAAGAGCTCTTGTGGTTTGCATCCTGAAAGATTGCTTGCTGCCTCTAAGCAGAAAATCTCAAATATGAACTGTTACTTTCCCCACCACCTGCAGATTTTTCAGAGACCTAACTCCTATCGTTTGTCTGCAGCACAAATCTGGACCTGAGGTTCAGCCATACCCTGTGTGACAAAGAGAAGCAGTTTAGGCAAACGCGCAGAGAGAGGGTGATGCTGGGCATTAAAAAGCTGCTGGACATGGAGAAGCCTCGCTTCCTCCCCAGTTCTCCGGAACAGGTGGGAACACAGTTTGTAGCATGCATTTGAAACAATGACTGTTGTCCCATATGACACTAAAACATTCTGAGTCAATATTCCAAGAACCTGTTGCAGTTTTGTATATACGCTCAATGATAAAAACGAGTCAGCCGTTGGCCTGTTTGCAAGATAATCAAAGCCAGGATGGTTATCTCTCTGCAAGTAGTCACAAAATTAACACTTGATTCTCAGTAATGAAGGGAAGCTGTGATGTTGTTAATGCACTTACTTTAGTTCACAGCTACATGTCCTCTCATGATGCTGAACTCGAGCAGAACTTACAGCTGAACCACTAAGTGTAAACTAGTTTTATGCTACCTGCTTCCATATCAGCCATCTGCAATGATGTGTCTGTACAACCCAGCACCATTTCTAAGGCTGCGTTTTCTGAGGAGATAATGTTAACTTGTGTTTTTTTATTTTTTTGACTTAGACTATTCATGGATTGCATTGGTAATTGTTAATTGTTCTGCTGCCAGTGTCCATAATAATTTTATAACTGCCACTCTTTACTAACAACTATACATAGTGTTTAAAAAGATCAGAGCCTGAATGTACATAATACTTATGTAGGAGAATGATGGTTGAGGTATGTGGAGCTAATGTGCAATCTTTGTTCTAGCACACACTCTTCCTTATCTGTAGCTGTAGTGGAAATAAAGAAAACTTCCAGAAAAGAGCAGCTCAAAGCTTTAGGTCTGATGCTTAGGGAAATGTTACTCACATTTGCTGACTTTTCGAAAATTCTGCTTCAAAGCAAAATAACACTTCAACTTTTCCTCACACAAGGAAGCAAAGCTATGACTCTTTCCAACGCTTTTAGTTAAGCTGCATTTCCTGCCAGTTTGGTTTTGGCGAGAAACTGGCTGTTGGCTGTTATCTCCAGTCAGGTTTTCTCTCACTTCTTCATGCCAGATGCTACAGAGGAATGAGATATTAGTCACTGTTTTACGCCGTGAAAACCAAGCCGTACCTCCCTCTTTGAGATTAAGACATATGGAAATATTCAGATTGTGCCATGAGATGAACACTGACTGCTGAGTGGTAATAGTTTCAGTGTAATAGTGTAATAGTACATTGTAAAATATGACAGACTTGAACATTTGAGGGAAAAATGAGAGAATTCTGCAAAGACAGGATGCAGCAGGGATGACATTTCCAAAGTGAACTGAACGAATGAGCTTGTGTGAATGTTTAATGTAAATGTAGATTTATTCTTCATTCTGTAGATTGTAATGATGTATTAAGAGAAGTACGTCCCTCGACTCTCTCTGTGACTTTGTCGTGCACTTTGCAGGTGCCAATCATAGCCATAGCAGGTTCAGGGGGTGGTTTTCGGGCCATGGTTGGCTTCTCAGGCGTGATGAAGGCCCTGTTCGAGTCTGGGGTTTTAGACTGTGCCACATATATTGCCGGCCTCTCTGGATCAACATGGTATGTCTATCAAATTCTTTCTTTACCTCTTGCCTTTCCTTATATTCCTTTATGACTAAGGACACTTTTCTTTTTCTCTTTCTCTTTTTTTTCTGATTCTCATTGGGTGTTGCTCCTTCCTTCTCTGGCAAACTTTCCTGCATTCTTTTACCAGTATGATGTTGTCACCAAACAAGTTGTTCTCGCTTATTTCAGTCTACATGGCTCAGTGGATCTAACTTCATTACAAGCACAGCCCCTAAAGTGCTACCTGACATTATTAAAGCACGTATCTACTGATATAACAACAATTACTTTGCACTGACATCTGGACACTTGCTTTTCCCTGCAGGTACATGTCCACTCTGTACTCTCACTCGGACTTTCCTAATAAAGGCCCAAAGGACATCAACAGTGAGCTGATGAAGAGAGTTAGTAGTAATCCATTGAGACTGCTGATGCCACAGCATATCACTAACTACATCCAGGCCCTCTGGACCAAGAAGGCTTCAGGGCAGCCTGTTACGTTTACCGATATCTTCGGTATGCTCATAGGAGAGACACTTATACCTGCGGTAAGAGCCGTCTTACAGCTGCTGTTTAGTTACCACATGAGAAAAAGCATATTTCGCTATGTCCTCATGACTTAATGTGCTATTGGTCCAGTTCTTTCCTTCGATTGCAGAAGTTAAATTTCAGGTCATTTCTGTTGTTTCGATTCCTCACAATGGGTTACGAAATTTTCTTTCCAATACATTCTGATGCTTTAGATATTTTAAATGCAATATTTGAAGTCTGTATCGTCGCCGATGAGTGAATGATCTTTTTTTTTCCAACCAGAGGATGGACATCAAGCTAAGTGACATCCAGGAGAAAATAAACCAGGCCCAGAGTCCTCTTCCCCTCTTCACATGTCTACATGTGAAGCCAGATGTTTCTGAGCTCATGTTTGCAGGTAAAAATGAGACCCCATTGATACCATATCCTTTGCAGAACTACTCTGCTTGAATGACAACGGACTACAAATGATCAGATCAGTGACGCCACATGTAAAATAAACAGCCTGCAGACTTCCTCATCATTTTGCAACGCCTCTAGAGAGAGGATGGTGCTTTGGGTTGTGATCGAATGACAAGTTTGCATTTGCAAGTAGCTCTGTAACCATGTATGAACAAGGTCACAGTGGTGTTGGGGTTAGTCCCATATAATGTAATACTTCCTCATTGCTACTGTGGCTCCAGTAGCAACCACTCACATTGAATTAAGCAATAACTTTATTCTACAGTGATGTGTCAATTAATAACTGTTGAAGTATTATCAACTTGTTTCTTAAGTTAAACTGTAGAAGCTTTATATATATATATATATATATATACACAGACCTGCTAGAATCCATGCAAAGTTAAATTTATTCAGGCGTTGTTTGACATTTTAAGTATGTTTGCATTCAGTGCAGGAAAAATATGTTTTTCCATAAATTTTGACCTGCAGACTGGGTGGAGTTCAGCCCATATGAAATTGGAATGGCAAAATATGGCACTTTTATGACGCCTGACTTGTTTGGAAGCAAGTTCTTCATGGGAACTGTTGTGAAAAAATATGAGGAGAACCCTCTTCATTTTCTAATGGGTAAGAACGATTTTTGTAATGACAGCACCCCATACTGTGCCAGATCTTCTTTTGTGGTATTGACCCGCATGTTTGTGGTGCATCAGGTGTGTGGGGAAGTGCCTTTTCAATTCTATTCAACAGAGTGCTGGGAGTCAAGGACACAGTTGGAGGGAGCACCATGGAGGAGGAATTAGGTAATCTTTCTTTTTTTTTTCTTTTTGTTTAGTCTGACCTATATAAATGCTAAACCTTGTCTTAAAGTGCTTTTAAAAAAAAAATTGTAATGGAATTCAAATTCAGCCAGATTAATGCAATAGATACTCCAATAAACCTGCACCTGCAGTACATTTGGCTGATTCATAAGAGTACGATACAATATTTAAATGTACATTTTATGAAGATTATCACGCTTATTGCAATTAATAACTACAAAACATCAGTTTTCAGATAAAGTTAAAGAATAAAATGATTCAATGAAAAAGGCCACCAAATTAAACATCTTATGCAGAAAAATAATTAGAAAAATGAACAATGAATTCCAATAATGAAAAATAACCCCCTGTGCTTAAAAAGGTCCTTGATAGTTCATGTTCAATATGTTCTTCAGGCTGTAAGGCTGAAAGATTATTACAAGATCACAAAACCTCCAACACAATTCTACAGCTGTGTGAAATGACGAAAAAATCTGAAAATAAACATTATGCTGACAGCACTCTATCTGTGACAGTTCTGCGACTCTTTACTCAGAAGAATCTTATATTTGTATTTTTAAGTCATGGGTGCTTTATATTTGTTTTCATAGCATCCCTTTGTATCTGCTTTCTACTGATAAAATAACTTTCAATTTGTTACCTTCACTGAAACTTTGACCTAGATCGTACTATCATCCGTCATATGTTCCGCTTTCTTTATGTCATCTCTCAGCATTGTTTTCACACCTTCATGCCAGTAATTCTTCTCACACCTTTAAAAAGAAAAGTACGCCAGTGTTTCTCTATTTGTTCAGTTCTATTTGTGTGTGTGTGTTACCACTACAATGGAAAAGTATTACCTTTATGACAGCTCATCTGAGGCTTGATTAGTCTGAATGCTTTTGTGGGGGAGGGTTCTTTGTGTATTCAGACACAGTTTGACATGTGTTAGTTACACAGAAGTAGCATAATGTCTCCACCAGTTTAAGAATGTATTAGTGTATCAGAGTTCACATTTCTGCCAAGATAAACAGCAAATCGGAATTTGATCATTTCATTAACCTGAGCAATTTCCCTTGGGATTAATAAAGCATCTATCTCTATCAATATCTGGTTATAGGTTCAGCTTGGTTATGTGTTATGAAGAAGACATGCTTCTTTAAAAACTCGAGGAGTAAGATTATTTTTTCTCTTACAGAGCAGATCAAACCCCAGCACATTGTCGGAGAGGACAGTCTTGACAATGATGATGAGCCACGCAAAGGTGAGCATAAATGGATCTTTATCCAAAGAGTTTATAAACTCACTTCTTCTACAGCTTAATGAAAATAACAATGACAATGCTTCATATGAAATGCTTTTGGTAAAAACTGTCACATTGTTAACACAAAGGAGATCCGATGCCTTTGCACCCTTCAAAATACGAGTTTTATTTCCATTTGTATTAGATACTTTAACACATCCACTCCTGAGGTCGTGCCGTGACAAAAGTCCTTAGCTTGAATCAGGACCATTTCTTAATTGCATGCTGTAATTGCCCATATTCCCACTTAAGCAAGGACTTGGAACTTTGTGAATTTTATGAATTTCTATATGAATACACTGTAAGACATCGGAATTTCACATAAGTTCTATAAGAAGAAAGAAAATGATAACTTAGTGAGAAGCATATCTGAGTAGCAAACTGCATATCCTCGGGTGGAGTTATTTGGTACGTATATTTTGTTATCTTTGTGGAGTCATAGCTACAGGTAAACATTACCACTACCTGATGACTTCTCTGTGTCAGCCGGGAGGCTTTTGACCTCAGTCTTCCTTAAATAATAGCTGTAACTCTGATGTGTTTGCAGAGTCTTCTCTTTAAATAATCTTACACTGAATTGAGCTCAACACCTTTACTATTTCCAAGCATGAAATATTGATCTATATTATGGTAGAATAACCTATGTTTTTTAGTTTAAGTGTCTCTTTTAATTAATCACTGCCTCATGCCATTCAATTAAAAAACATCAAACTTCTATGACCGCTGTAGCGAAATAGGTCCAAACCATAATACTACCATAAAATTTCCCAGATTAGATAATGTTGTTGAGCAGGAAGAGCATTTATTTCCTCTAGACGTAATACTTCTTGTTTTTGTTCTTCCTGCTTCTTGCTTAAATGATTAATCCACACGTTGATCAGTGCATGTCTTTTTTCAGACTTGGCACTTTGTTAGTGTTCTCTTAATGGACTTATGAATACATTTTAACTTGAGCCAATGTAAGAGAAGCTCTAAGACTATCACTCATCTGATCTTGGAGGATTTTTTTGTTGTTTGCCCACTCCTGATAAGGCTATTAGTGTTTTAGATATCCTCCATTTGTACACAGTTTTAGAGACTGTTTTAGTTTAAATTATTGAGGGACTGCATTCTAAACTTTTCCAACCTGATGAGTAATGGAAACCCTTACACACATCCGCAAACATAAAATAACCCTGCTGCTGTAATAAACGGGGAAGCCACTTATACATATATAAATTCAAAGGATTGAAAACACCTGCTTGGAATTTCATCGTCACATGAACTATTAATTATTAAGGTTTACATGTTTATCTAGGAGCAAAACATTTCACTCATTCACACTGTATTTTTTGCCCCCCCGAGTGATATTTTTGTGTCCGTTTTCTAATAATCTTTTTCCACCTTCATTGGTTCCGTATGTAGCATTTCTCCTCCCTCAAGTAGCATCCTCAATTATTGGGATCTGGATGATAATTAGAAATGAAAAGAAAAACACAACAGCACTGTCAGGCTCAGGAACTCAGCGAGGACTCAGATGCAGAGCTGGTTTCAAAAATCCAAAGTTTATTAACAAAAAGCGCACTCAAAAGGAGTGGACAAAAGACAAACACAAAACGCTCCAATAAACGGAGGGCAAAGTACAAACTAAAAGAGGCTCTCGAAACGAGGCTAAAGGGAAAAGTTACAAAACAATACTGATGAAAGTAACAACGTAAATCTCTCACGAGGAGGCAAGGGCTGAAACAAAGTAGCAAAGAAATACTCACTAGAGACGACCTTCTAGGAGGAAAACTGAAAAGGCACTCTTAAAGAGGCAAAAACGCAGGAGGCTCAAAGGCAAGGAACGGGATCAAGGCTGGGAACTATGACGAGGGAACTATGACAAGACAGGCACTGTGGTAGGGAACGAAACACACTGGCACGGGACAAAGGGAGACGAGGACTATTTAACCACATGAGGGAAGGGCCCCCCAGGTGCACACAATAGGTAATCAGGGAGACGCTCAGACTGGTGACACAACAGGAAGTGCAAGTGACCTGAAACGAGATGAGGGTTATTCTTCAAAATAAAACAGGAAATGACGAGACTAGAAAAAGACGAGACGAAAACCCCTCAACCAGGACACCTTCGTGACAAGCACAAGTACAATTCTAAAGAATTAAACTGAACTTGGGTTTAGCTTTTTGTAATAATTGTTATATTCGTTGTCAGCACAATTGTTTTTGCTTTATGTTTCTTCACTTTGGGGTTCAGTTGGGACAGAAAACCAGGAGGCAGAGGAGGAGTTTCATCGCACTGCCCAGGCGAGCTGGGTTCAGCGAATGTTCACCTCACTCTTCAGTGACTCTGCCTTGTTCAATACGAGAGAGGGCCGGGCAGGGAAGGTACGGTTCTAGATCATCCGTTACGTCAAATGAAGCCGCTTTTTCTAAAATTCTCTTTTAATGTTTCACAAGGTGCATAACTTCATGCTTGGCTTGAACCTGAACACCAGCATCCCTTTCTCTCCAGCCAACGACAATGCTTATCACGCCGCCACACCTGAAGAGGAAGTGGATGCCGTAACAGGCAAGATAAACCAAATATTTGATAGTTTACTGGTATCATTTTGCTCCACCAGAAAAGGAAAATCAAAGTATAATATCAACACACATATTCCTTTACGATCATTTTCTTATTTACTAATAACCTGATGGACTTATTCAAGAAGACTTAGATGTCACACAACTAATTGAGCCACCTTCCTCCCCAGTTCATTTTCTGTTTATTTTTCTGATCATCAACAGTTGGTTTTAATAAGGATAACTCCTTGGTCTGTTAGGCACTGGCAACCATGAAACTGGGTGCATTAAGGGAGTCGGAATGCAAAGCTGCTCCCCTAAATAGTGTTTATTATAAAAGATTAATCACAGTTCATTGTGTTCATTCCATTGAATAATTTCAGCCTTAGTGACCTTTAATATCAGGAATATCAGGAAGTGATACTGTCACTCAAGCTTGCTTCCAGTGAAAAGAAGGTCATGACACATATGCATGTCATTGCACAGATGAGTTGCGTGAATTAAGGAGAATACTTGTTTCCTGTACTTGCTCCATTGTTGCACAATTGATTCGATATTGCATTTTTTCTTAGATCCTGATGAATTTGATCGCATATATGAGCCACTGGATGTAAAAAGTAAGAAGATCCATATTGTTGACAGCGGGCTGACCTACAACCTCCCTTATCCGCTCTTACTGCGGCCTCAACGTGGGGTGGACCTCATCATCTCCTTTGATTTTTCTGCTCGACCAAGCGACTCCAGTCCACCTTTCAAGGTTTGAATCAGACTGTTTCTAGCATTGTGAGTTATGTACCTGGGAAATGAAGAAGGTTTGTGTATGTATGCCACAGGAGCTCCTGTTAGCAGAAAAGTGGGCCAGAATGAACAAGCTCCCATTCCCCAAGATTGACCCCAAAGTGTTTGACCGTGAGGGTCTGAAAGAATGCTACGTCTTCAAACCAAGAAAAGGAGAGAAGAACTGCCCGACCGTCATCCACTTTGTCCTGGTCAACATTAACTTCAGGCAGTTCAAAGCACCTGGTAAGTGAGTGCTTGTGTGGAGATTTTCACAAGATCTATGTGTGGAAAATATGCCAAGGCTCTTTTTTATTATCGGTGTAGGTTTAAGAGGCACCTTTTCCATGAAGTTGCATTCCATAGTCTGCCCCAGACAGGGTTTATGTTTTTTGTAAAAAAAAAAAAAAAAGCCTTTTTCTGATGGGTCAAAGTAGAATTCCTCTGCTTGAGGTTACTGGAATTTCTACCCAGAAACTGTAAGTCTGCATGTTGTAACAGCATGTTCAGTATTTTATGACCAGCTTCAGTGAAATATGGTTCCTAAAGGACTGAGGTGCTGGTAGGGAGTCTCTGGCTCTTCTGGTATGGCTCCTTGTGTAAACAGGCTATACATCTGAAGCCATACTGAAACACATTTCCTCTCCTCTTTACATTCTGTAGGCCATCTGCCCACATACTTCCTCAGTTTGTTTATGGCTCTTATGTAAGGATTTTGCACTAAATACCATACACATCAGAATAAGTTATAACCATTGATGGACGGTGAGTATCACACTGCTGGTACAGGTTTTCAAGGAAACTAAATACTAAGGACATATAACAGCTTTTTACTATGGAATGTGGTGATTGATTTGCTCTCTCTATCCCTTACTACCATCCTCATGACATTTCAAAATCTAGGCACCATTATACATAGAACAGGTCTGGCATGTGAGTGTCAGTCCACAAATGAAACAGTGTTCTTAACATTGTGAGGTTGAACAGAATATTTCATATCTGCAACCTATGTAGCTTCCCATCTGAGCTGTTCAGATTTTGATAAAAAAGATAACCTTTTCTCAGTTTTTCTGATAATTTTCAATGTATTGAAACATCTCAGTGAAGAAAGTGGTGCTCAGTTTTATCTGGTTTTGAAACAGGTTTTTCTGTTTAAAAACAAACTCAAAATAGCATTCTTATCTATGTTTAAACGGAAAACGGAATTTAAGTTACATCATCTCTGAGCCTCTCCCTTCGGAGCTTAATTTCTCTTTTTAATATGAAGTTAAGGACATACTATGTGCTTTAATATTCAAATAAACCACCTAAATTTCAAGCGGATCACAGATGAGGGGCCTGTCAGACTTTCCTTTACTAAACTGCATTACTGCTGATTAAATAAAAACAGATTCCAACTTATATAGTGAAAACCATATTCAAACCATATTCAAAAGCCATCCATGTGGATCATGTTTTATTTGTAAACCTTACAGGTGTTCCGAGAGAGACTGAGAAGGAGAAGGAGTTTGCAGATTTTGACATCTTTGATGATCCCGAGTCACCATTCTCAACTTTCAACTTTCAGTACTCCAATGAGGCGTTCACCCGGCTTCACGACCTCATGGAGTTCAACACTCTCAACAATCTTGAGGTCAGTTTGGTGTGTTGTAAGACAGGGAATAAATATTTCTATGGAGGACAAAAAAAAGAAACATGTAAAATGACTACCGCATCATGTATTTTTCAAACTCAGGGAGGGATTACAATGAATTAGTCATTGTAGATACCTCCATTCATTGTTGTCAGCAAGGTATTTTAGCAAATTAGCTGTTATTATTGTGCAATTTAAAAAAATTTTCAGAGCCATAGCCCCTACAAAAACCGGATGGCACAAGTTTTGACTCGTTTACCGCATGCGTGTGCAAGGTCAGATTAAGTCTCATTTAGTGTGACTCACTTCCTTGCTGAGTAAGGATTCAGATTTGATTTCACTGGGCCATTAGCTCTACCAGGCAAGTGACTATTTCCAACGTGGTCACCAAAATATATGAAAATAAGCATAATGTATTACATTTTGTATTCCATTTCGGCCATGCGTTTAAATACAATTTGCTGACACTATGAAGATGATGTTAATTTACAATTAAGGAGCATATCTTTCATGTATTTATCAAATTTTGTCCAACAATGTGTTTGGGAGTAAGAAGTAATGGAGCAAAGCAGAATCAAAGCAGACTCAAGTATGATTCCTCCATTTTGAATAACTGCTGATATATTATTCCTAATTTGATCTTTTTCTTGTGTCTGTCAAAGCTTAACTTTTTGCTTTTACATTAACTTTGAATATGTAAATGTAAAAAAAAAAAGAAGAAAAATCTTCTAATAAGGTCAAAGGGAAATAGTGGAGTTGAGAAGAGGGTTTAGAACGAATTAATCTTCAACCCTATCCCAAAGTGGGGGTGTTGTCACCACTTCCTCAGATGGACTTCATCACTGTGGCAACCAAACAAACTCACCTGACAGAAAGTCGTGATAGGGGCTCGATTTATTTACGCGCTTAAGTCAAAGTTGGAAAAGCATTTGGCTATCCATGGTACAAGCATGTAATTCCTGAATTTATGCTCATCTCGTGTGCTTCTGTTCCCTAAATACATTACCTTGACTCGGACAGTTTTGTGGGCTGCCAGGAAAAAACTGTTTGTGGGTGGCTTTTCCCTCAGCCAGATGTAATTGCCAGATGCACCAGCCGGTGTATGTGTACAGCTAAATCTACCCAAAGTTTGAAGTATTTCACTGAGGTTTAGAAGCTTGTCCATCTACCCACAGTCTGAGTTAATAGATGACAGTCAGTAAAATAAAACGAATAATTTAACCATGAATCACTCGTCCCACATTCTATTAATTTTGTAAGGGAAGTGTAACTCTCCATGTGGTGTTTGTTCTATGGTACATTCTGTGTACAGGATTTCCCAGAATGCGCCCAACAAGTCAGGACAAATACAAAACAAGCTTGCATGCTAAGATTTACAGTCATAGGTAGTTTTTGTAGCATCCTTTTACAGTTTTGCTAGCGATGAGCAGCGGATGCCAGCGTGGGTGGTTGGCAATGAGGTTAAAATTTTAAGACAAACATTTTCATTAGTGTACAGTACTTCATCCATCCAGCAACATATCCAACTGAACAGTCAAGTCTTTTTGAAGTAAAAATGTTTTGGATCTAATTGTACTATTTTCCTTGTAGGTTATTAAAGAGGCCATCAAGGACTGCATTGTGTCGCAGAAGGAGTACCCCTCGAGCCGCTCCCTTCCTTTCTCTCTCAGTGAGATCCCGAAAAGGAAGTTTCTTAAAAGAGATCCTTCGTCAAAACCCCTCAATAATCTTTAAATGATTACCAGTAGCTCGAAGCTAAGACTTGAGTGAGCAGACTTTTTCATGCAGCCTAAAAGTCAAGCTTTTAAAGATATGTATTTTACACAATGCTCTTATCCTTATCTCTGTATCCTTTAAATTATGATGGTTTTGTTAAACTCTGGATTTTAGTCTTGCGGAGGGTTTTTGTAAAGAAAACATAACCAGTAAAAGCTTTCTGATTGCGTTTTATTTGTACATTGTGAGTGATTGGAAAATTGGACCCAAACGGCTGATAGTTACTCTCCCTGCTAACTTTTGATGACTGGATGTAAAAAATAGTAACGCATTGCTCTCCAATGTGATTGGATTGTCACCTCTACGGTCCTTTCTGTTGTTTTTTATTATATCCTCTGAGAATTCAAAACTATAGAATTTATTAGTTTGTACATTTTTCATATCAATGTACTCATTGATTTTACTTCACTGCACCCTGTGGACTTTCTCTGGTTCCAACATTCCTAACTTATGAGGATACCTTTGGCTTTACATGATGCAGCCTTGAGCAAAGCTACACCTGCAGTTTTCGTATTGATTTCTGCTCCTGTGCAGTCATTTTGCTCACAAGTTCTGCTTTGAGCTCAGTGAGATACCAGTAATAATACTCACCTGTGCTGTACCTGTATGAGAGCTGAACTTGTTCTATACTTAACTTGCACCACAGAGCATGCTTACCATGTTTTTTCTTCTTTCTCCTAACCGGATGGCTTGTCTAAACATGTATTCCTGTTTGCAAACATGGATGAGGAGCTTGTATTCTTTGGTTATGTTTCATGACAACTCTTAAACACGCTAAGTGCACCCCTTCTGGATACCTCAAACATCTGAATGATGTTTACCCACCTACAGAAAGGGAGCACTCCCTGATCCCCTTAAGGGAGTGTCTCGTTAAATCCACCATTTTTGAAAAACAAATCTCTATGCCATGGAAACCACTTTGCTTCCTCTATTTTTTCTTGCACTCTGTTTATTTTCCTCACAGTGTTGAATCTGAGTGCCTTTGACATACCAACACATTTTTCCATGACCTTCCTGACATTTCTTCCACCAGCAAACTTGTCGCAATGTTGGATCCTTTCATAAATACACTTTATGTATGAAAGGAAGCTGGACGGAGTGGTGTGTGAAATCACAAAAGCAGCTCACACCTGAGAGTGGTGGTTTTCAACAGCATCAGGAGGAATTTTACACACTACACCTTCACCTGCAGCTGTAAAAGCCTGGAATCTGACACACTACGCCTCTACCTGCCGGAGCCTGGAGGCTTCACAGAGAGCCGTGGAATTTTGCTCTGACACAGATTATTGCAGTATATTTTTTCACAATTTAACCTGGTTACTAGGTATTCTTGTCTTTTTTAATGTTTTAATTTCTTTGGCAGCAGCCTTCGATGTAAATCCTTCAGAGAAACTCTTTAACATTTGGCATAGGTCAGATATTCTCAACAGCTGCCTTGTATTGGTACATTTAAGAAAGTAACAGCCAACATATAATGTGCAAAGACTGGAAATGGAGGAAATGGCTTTACACAAATGTACCAAAAGTAAATTTCTAATTGAATTTTTTTTCCTTTTTGTATGTGAATGACTTTGAAAGCAATTGAAATGATCCACTGTGTTCATCAGCCTTTTTTCTTTATTTACCATTTCCATATGCTTTCTGTGTCTGAATATAGCTGTTAAGATATTATTTCCATATTATCTCCTGGCTACTGTGGGTAGCATTAAGTTTATAAGCCTCAAGTGTGAAAAACTCAGTGGGCTCAATAGCTCCACGTGTAACAAAAGAATTCCAGAAAATCTGCAGATATGGGGCATACATTTTCATAAATAATCATTAAAACTGTGTTTATTGTCACTTTGTTTACACTGTTCATAGACGGTCACTGCAGACTATTGTGCATGAATGTAACAGGAAAATAAAAAAAGAATGAAAATTTAAAGGATTTTCTTGGTAATTCGTAACTTCTATCTGAAATAGCCTACATGATTTTTGGAGAACTCTGGGAATGAAGCCTCCCATTGTGAGTGCAATGTTGAAGTTTATCTTAAAATCACTCAAAAAAATTATTTAGTGTACTTCACAACATGGTTTTAGGTAAAACAAAAACAGGCACATATCTGTAAGCAATGCTAAAATTCTACAGTTTTTGCTGTGCTGTTGCTGTTTTGAATATCATACATTTGATTTACAATTCTTGACAATGTTTACATGTAACAAGATAAAAGGTCACTTCTTGGGCTGTAACGACTACACACAAACTTTCCCGTGATCATTGAGTGTGTCATGACTGGCAGAACATGACAAGCATAGAAATAAAAAGGAGAATCAATCATTTTGTAATGTTGTCTGTTCAGATGTTTGATATCTCTGACTCTGAAACAATACATAAACTGAGGAAAAAGGTGCAGGTTTTTTCTTTCCCTGTTTTTTTTAATGTTTCATTTTCATCTACCAGATTTACCCTCTCAGGTATTCCAGCAGGTATTAAATCAGAACATGGAATCATTAAAAAAGCAGATTATTTGCTGGATTTTGATCCACAACAGGAATGTAACTTTCATTCCTTTAATAGCTGTAAAGCTTTTAGAAAATTGATTTGACATTCAGGAATGGTTTTTTTTATGGTAAAAGAGATTTATTCAATGCATGTTGAGGACATGACATTTGAAGTCAAATCCAACAGAATGCTGAAAATAACGCTTGAATGCTACTTTTTGAAAAAAATTATGTGATATGATTGTTCAGGGGAGGAACAAAATGAGGTTTACGGAGGGGAAACATCAGGAACATATGATCTGTTTCACAGCTGTATCACGTAACCCATCTTATAGTTGTGGCATTCTTCTGTATATATATTTGGGATATGTAGGTATACAATGCTGAATGAACATGTGATGGATGCAGATAAGGCCTTGCAGAGAGGATCCTGCTTATAACTTATCCGACACACCTCCTCTCCCATTGATCTTCACTCCTATGGGTGCAGCTGGGAGCTTTTTGAATATTTCAGGGATGTATTTCTTTTGAAAGTGAATCTACAAATAAAAACATTAAATTGAAAATATACAAAACATACATTAAACGTTAATTATTCACTAATTCTATGGGGATCATTTCGGTATGCCTCATATTTTGGAGTTTTGGGATGACTGGTAACTTATATGGGTCTAAAGTTGCAACCTCAAACCTGAAATCTTGGCTAAATGATAAATACACACAGACACACACACACACCCACGCACACAAACACACACCCACACACAGTCACCTTTGGTAATTGAATGGATGAAACCACCCATGGTCTCGCCCAGTCCAAAGACCTGCTCAAACGCAGCACCTGTTAAATCACTGCATTCCTCAATTAAATCATCATCCAGGAGAAATTTTCCCCTTGTGTGAAAGTACCAATTACACCATTAGGCTAATCTACACAAGGCAAAAATGAGACCTTTCACGTGTCAGAGCTTTGCTTTACAGAGCTTCAGCATGGAGGCCAGAGGATAAGTGTGACATCTTTTGACAGAACTTCAGTACTGTGGCAACAGCAATATGATCAATATCAAAGGTCTTCAGTGAACTTTCAGGACATCCAGCTAAAATAAGCAGTCTGTGAGGGACAAATATTTGGACCAGTTTTTCAGCACCTTTTTGGAAAAGGGATGTGCTGCAGTTATCGATGTGTTCTTATTAAAAGATCTATTCTGATTTAAAAATAAAAACCTAAGGTTCCTCACTGTAGTACTGGAGGACGATGCAGTGTCATTCTGACTACTCATTTGGTTTATAAGCCCTTAGGCAATTATTAAAGTTTTGCCGGAAAAAGCGGAAAATTACAGGTCTTTCAATCATTATTGTTTTCAAGACAAGCCTGTTAAGCCTTTTAATTTTCATGCACAAATGAAGGTCGTGCGTGTACCTGCTTCCTCACCTTCTAATGTGTTGAGTCATTCACATAGCACAGACAGGTTGGGGCACTAAGCAAAACTCGAAACAAGGCTACTAATGACCTCTGTATGCGAGGTGGTGTAAGTGGGTGTGGAGGCAGGAAAGTGTTAGAAAAATGTGTTTGATCTCTTTTTTTACAGTCTCACAGTCTTTCCATTTTGGTTTGGCTGTTAAGTTTCACTCCCACGTGCCCACGTCCCGTGCAGGGAGTAGCACTTTCTTATTCATGCCGGAAAGAATGGGATCAGTCAGGGATTTCCCGCTCCTTCCAGAGGCAAAGAGTCTGTAGTCTAGACACAGAAGAAAAGGAAATGAAACATTCCAAAGAGCATCACTGTAATATACAGTAGGTGTGCTCCTTTCTTGGTTTCCCAGAAAGGGCATGTGGGTTTTAGTGGTTTCGATTGGTCTTGACATGTAGTAATTATCTTTCTGTTACCTCTGGCAACATCACAAGACCCAATAAAAAGGATTTTGCCAATTTTTACTTTGGTTTTACAACCATATTTTATTTTTTTATTTTTTCATTTTCATTCCTTATGTCATGAAATATGAGAGGTTAACATAGACTATTAGAGTGAGTTGTAGAGAAAATGTCTGTCATCCACCACTCAACACACTTGAAGTTTTTGGAATGACTACAAAAACTACTGGTACACACTGGTACTTGAATTCTATTGCATTCCTGAATTGCATCACAGCAGCGGTTTTATCTGGTTAACGTCAGACTGAATGGTCATAGACACCAAGACAGAGGGTGAGGATGATTAATCTGCGGATATAACACAGTCAAAGCCCCCCACAGACCTGGAGTCTATATTAATCTGTGCATGGTTTAGTCTGATACCAAAAACCTGGAGCAATGCCAGATTCAGCACCTCCGCCATTTGCACACCAATGATGAATACCAAAGTTTAAATCCCTGTGATTGGATTTTGAAATATACCTTTGTGAATTCCGTTTTTTCTGTGAATAGAAAAATGGATTTCTATTGAAAGACAAAGTTTGCCAAACAAATCAATAACTGTGAATCAATATGGTAGAAAAAGGGTTATTCGTTTAAAAAAAGAAATTAAGACTAAAGAATATAGTAGGGTGATTGTCTTTTTATCATCATTCTTTGTTTTTATAGCATAAAGAAGTGTAGCAGCAGTGGCACTGAGCTCCTTTGGTAAAACTACTACCGTTATAACAAAGGTGAACAGACATGTATTACTGGGATTTTTTTAAAGCCATTTTATTTTAGATTTATTAATTAAAAATCAATAATTGTTTTTTACTCTGGGAGACAGCTTATAGCAGCAAAGTCAAAATGGACATTGTGATTGATAAGGGAATTATTATTATTTAGAAAATGATGGAAAGACCCAAATCATTGTGAGAAATGTCAGTGGTCTATGTGCTTTGAATCATTCATTCATTTTTAGAAATAGATCACATTGCACTGATCATACCTGGTGTCTTAATATGGTTTGTTGCAAACAGTGAGGTTGCTGTTCGTGTGAGTTACAACTGGGCTACTTTCTGTCCTTCACGTAGGACACAAGAACTGTCCAAAGTGTAGTCCACCTTTTAGTGGATCGACCACATATTCCACAGGGAAAGGTGATGGTCACTGCACCCACTGCGCATGTAATATCAAAGGATTCGTCGCCATCTAGTGGCTATGTCAGATGTAAAAAAAAACGATAACCTGCAATTGCACATTTTGTCCGCTAGATCGCAGTGCTGAGTAAGCGGAAGCCAGCAAACACAGAGCAGGAAAGCAGAGGAAGCCAGGAAGTCGCTCGTCTTCCTGTCTGTGACACCCGTTTCAGAGAAAAAGCCAGGCTTGAGCTTGAACTCCTGTCCCTTTTGATTCAGAAGGAGACCCACGAATCGCCGCAGATATGTCGAAGAACACCGTCTCCGCCCGTTTCAGGAGAGTAGACGTGGACGAGTACGACGAGAACAAATTCGTGGATGAGGAGGACGGTGGAGAAAATCAGCTTGGTCCTGACGAGGCAGAGGTGGACTCCCTCATCAGACAATATCCTTTAATACGACAGACTGCACATTATCGTCGACGTTTTGCCGAAAACTCGTTCTGTTTTGACTAACGACCGCGATTTTCTGTACATATGTGTGGCTATTGCTGCTGCCTCCTGTTTGAGGGGCGTTTTGCCAGCAGGCCAGTCACCAGTCACTGTCCAGACTTGCCTGACAGTCACATTCCAGGGTTTACTGCTCCGGGGGCTTGGGTCGTCTTTAGCGTGTAATCAGCGCGAGCTGCTGTGCAATTACCGCAACTTAAGGCCCGACATTTAAAACCCCTCTTTCACATAAAATGTCACACTTGGGAAACTTCATAATAAAAACGCGTAAAGTTGCTCAAGATATTTAACCGAGTCGTAGAGGCAAAAGCCTTCCCTTTCGGTCTGGTAGGCCTTATAAGGCTTGAAAGCTGTGCACTTCCTCGTTTGAAAAGCCCTCCCACACGTAAAGAAGCAGAAGTAACCCTCCCATGTCCGCGTATACGGCCATGTATGATGCGCTCCCGTTTGGGGAACCGTCTCTTTGTCATTGCAAAGGGGCTTAAAAAGGTTTGACAAGTGTCAGATTGAGTAGGAATTTCATTCTTTGAGCCACCAGCCTTGAAGCAGAGTCCACCAAAATGACACTGGCTATAGTTGAAAATCTGTGTATGTCGGTGATGTTATTCTGATCTGGAGGTGGGCCTTCACTGTACTGTTGTGCATCTTTAACGCTCCCTGCACAGGAAATCTGATGGAGGCATTGCATGCAGTCTTGAAGAACCCTCCAATAAACACAAAGAACCAGAATGTGAAGGTGGGCTTGGTTTTATTATCAGAAACATGAAACAGAAATGTCAGAAACATTGTTGGAGCCAAAAATTTACAATATGGAACACTGATCTCTCCTGATTGTTATTGTAATGTTGAGATATTGTAATGATGGTGGTTGTTCAATTGCAATGTGAATGCCACAGAAACTAGAAAAGGAATTCAGAAATTGGCATGCTTGATTGCAATTTTTTTCTGGTGCTGATTTATATTTTAGAAATCTGCTGATCTGTGTAGGCTGTGTTTGTTTGTTTTACGCTCTCCTGTGTTCGTCTGACCAGGACCGTGCAGAGGGTCTGGTGCTGAAGGTGCTCAGTGCCTTTAAGAGCAGCGACATTGAGAAAGGCGTGCAGTCCCTCGACAAAAATGGTGTGGACCTGCTGATGAAATACATCTACAAAGGCTTTGAGAGGCCGTCGGAAAACAGCAGCGCTGTGCTGCTGCAGTGGCACGAAAAGGTAAACCGTTCGGCTTTGTCCTTTTTTCCTCATAAAGAACAACAGGGATCCCTCTTTTGACACCAGCCTCATAAAAGTTCACTCTTTTTCATGAGTAAAAACAAATCCTCAAACCCCTAAAACGGAGCACTGCAACCCGATCCAAATCACTTCTTCACATAACATATATGTATATGCCATCCGTACTAAAAATACAATACAAATTTTAAATGTTTTTAAAAACTTAAATCAAGGGGACTTGATTGAAATAATCAGTTCATTTAAGTTGATTTGTATTCACATATCTGTTGGGCCTAGCTTTGCTCAAACTTTAAACTACACACAGTGTTTGTTCTTGTCCGAAAAGAGAGAGAACATATGAATAAAGAAACATGGAGGCTGGATCCCAGTGTTGATGCCTGTAAAGTCTGCAGCCCTTAAAAACGATTTCTATCTTCATTATGTGCTACAAAAATTTGGGCAATCCTGAAAAAATCTCTCTTGACTGTGTTCACAGGCTCTGGCTGCTGGAGGAGTGGGCAGCATTGTTAGAGTACTAACAGCGAGGAAGACTGTCTAAAGGCAGAGCAGAGCAGAGGAACTCTCCACATCACATCACAGGCACACTGCACTGTTCACGTACCAGATGGCACAGATTTTTAACCCAATATGAGCTCTATTGCTCGAAGCAAGAGTTAAAAACACCTTGCAATGTGGGTCATATTGGGTTAAAAACCCCATTTCCTGTTCCTTCCCTTTCTTTGCCACAGCCTAAATTTGTACTCCTGACCGGGTGCTACATGTATGTGTGTGTGGTTTCCTTTTCTTCCTGTATGCGTGTGTGTGTGTGTCACTCCTGTGGATGTGTTCAGTCTGTTCAGCAGCAGTTCCAAACCTAGTGGATGTAAATCTCGGGCAGCTGCAGACATATTCCTGCCGACTTTGTACTGATTCAAAAGGTTTGGTTCTGCTGCCGTGCACTCTGTTCACACTTTCCACTTGTGCTGAAAAACAGGCAAGCCTTCAAGTCACCCCACACCCATTATTTTTTTACATCAATGGCCAAAAGGTTGTTGCCCCCCCCCCCCCCCATTTTTGGTTTCCATCGTTTTTTAAGCATGAAAGCATTTCTGATGGAATAAAGGCAGTAAATCCTCTCAGAGTGACACTCAAGCTGCAGGAGTCCTGGAAAAGCACAGTCACAGATGGAGGGTTGTGAATATGCCCACAGGGGTCGGCACCCACGTCGGGGAGGGGAGGGTCAGGATTATTCCCCACGAAGCATCCCTATCAACAGTCTTATTAATCCCACTTTGCTGTTCCTCGTGTTTGGCAACATCCCTCTGCTACTGAACAGGGCCGGATGTGGCTCTGCTGGTACTATTCAAAGGAGATGCATTTTCTCTGTACTTTCAGGAAAACAACATCACTATGATAATTAATGCTCTTTTTTTCTTTTTAACTATTGAACACGACAAAAAAAAACACCATTATTCATTTTCTTCTTGTTGTCATATTTGAATTGAAGTGAAATTCCCACTTTGTCAGAATACTAAAAAAAGAAAACATGCTGAGGTTTGACACAGACATGATTAATTTTGGTTCTTGTGTTGAATAGGCAATACTTTATTTAAATGAAAAGAACTACACACAGTTTGCGTGATCCCATATTTGAGACTTAGTTGAGCGTTTCTCACCTGTCTTTTATACGTTTTTTTTGTCTCTGGGAAATGTGTGGAAATGTCAAGTTTTCTGTGTTGCTCTCCAGGTTTTGGGTTTTAATTCAGGCTGTACGATCGTTAAGACGAATGGAGCTCATACCCCTACCACCACATAGAATGTGTGTACGTTGCTTAGACATTTTATGTGCTGCGGAAAACTGGATATGTTAATATTTTATCTGCCTTTTCGGGTAGATTGCATCTGTTGCCAAACAATTTATTTTTCTTTCATTCGAATGATGTAGCCTGAATTGGTGATTTAGTGTATTAAGTAAGACACAGTGGATTTATCCCAATGTACAGAATAGGTGAACATAAAAGCAAAATGTGGCGTGGTTTCAAACATTGCAAGTTAAAGATAAGCAACCTCGGTTTTGCTCCTCACATATCGAGAGGGGATCTGATTCCAGAGTATTTATTTGTTTTTGCTCATTTCCAGATTCAGTAAAACTTACTCTTGGATTTTTTCAACGGTTTTCGATTTCACATTGTTTTACTTTCCAGTTGATATTTAAGCATGACTTGTCATGTTTGAATACTGTCATCAGTGATGATGCATCCTATCCATTAGATACCTTTTCTAATGCAGTGAAACATGGATATACATAAGGACAGAAAGGGTTAATGACCTCCTCTGCTTTGTGGAATTCTATCCTGTGATGCTCTTCTAGCTGAAAACAAGGGAGCAGACCAAACTGATTAACAATCTGCCTTACTCAAATATTCCTTTTTTAAGTTTGTGCTTTTTTGAAGAAAATAAAAGAGTATGAATGCTGATCTTCGATTTGTCCTGCCTTGATTTTGCTTTAGTCATTCAAAAAGGATCTGAACTTGAGGAGCTTATCAAAGATTAATGCCAAATTATGCAGTAA
The DNA here is from genome assembly GCA_013363375.1 of Menidia beryllina. Taxonomy (NCBI): domain Eukaryota; kingdom Metazoa; phylum Chordata; class Actinopteri; order Atheriniformes; family Atherinopsidae; genus Menidia; species Menidia beryllina. The sequence goes on from JABUIW010000023.1 coordinate 6,317,072, forward strand.
GGTTGTAGATAGGCATAATTTCTAATCTCACTGTGATTTAATTTATTACATTTTTATTACAAAATGGATACAATAAGTACAAGTACATCATTACATAATATGAAAAACAACACCTTTGTACAAGACATAAAAAAATACATCTTGGTATCAAACACTTGATGGAAATTTCTAGTGTTGAATGGGTGAGCTAATAAGACTGACAGCTGATCTATTCGAGATACTTCTGTATGATGGACCATGACCTGATGATGCAAAGTATGTGGTAGTCTTCAATGACCAATTTGAGCACCAATTTTAAATAGTAACACCTCCACTGCAGTGACTGCTAATGAGGCTAAAAAAGGGCAGAGACTGCCCATAATTCATGTTCAAGCACATCCCAATAAGTTAAACAGGTAGATGTAAAGGCACAATGAGCTTACGTGGGGATGAAATGTATTCACTTATACATCAATGGGAGCTTCAGCTTTGTAGAATAAAATGTAATAGATCTTATAAATAACTGTGACGGGGGGAAGAAGATAAACATGATTAACAAAATATATAAAATTTGACTAATCAAGTCCTGATGGAGTTTTGTGAGTCCTCCACTACTGAGATTAAAGCCAAAAAAGGCATCTGTTCCATCAGCCTCTTTAATATTTTCTTTAATCTTCCAAGTGTCTTCAGGTCTGTGTCCATTTGCTGGCTTTTTTCCATCCTCAACACAAGTCCTCCTTTCAGTCTGTAGACTGGTGCAGTTTTTCAAAACCATATCCACTCACTTTCTTCAGTGGAAAATTCAGTTTATCATCGCATGTTTGTCTCCTGTCTTTTAAAGTGCTCTCAGTAAGGGTAGGCAGAGACGGCGATGTAGACAATGAAAGTCGTTTGGTACTCAATGGCACCATCCTCACTGTAGGAGAGAGCTCGAACTTTCATCCGATACGTGTGCGGTTCTCGTAGAGGCCTCGTGGTGAACAGTACTCCCTTCAGGTTCTCGTCTCGCAGGGCAAATGGTAACGTGACGTCCTCATCCACCACCTGGAAGCTGGTCCTGGGGTGCATCACACCATCTTGTGTGTAGGCAACCAACCTGATGAGATCCTGGTTGGCTGCTATACCAAAAGGAAGAGACAGCAGCTTGTACTCCAGTGCATAAGGGCTGAGGGCGCACTCCACATCATTTGGTGGGCAATTCTTCAGGCAGAACCTATCAAAACAAGACGGTTTGCTGAAATGAACGCCATGGGTTATCCTATTTATTGAAAAGCAGATTAAAAGATTTAACACTGTACATCACGCCTTTGAGTTGTGCATGGGTTTGATTAAAACAAAAAATATACACTATCTGACTACCTTATGCTGTTTCTGAGATTTTGCTCATTTCTATAAATTCAGAAAGCAAAGTTCGTGTCATAGATACTAATTTCTATCAGGTGATCCACTGACCAGCAAACAATCCTTTTTATTAGATTTATTTAACACAGAGACAATAAAACAACTGATTGCCACTGACTAATAGTTGCCAAGTATGAAATAGCATCAAATTCTTTGCATGACTTGATGCTGTTGGCAGTCACTGATGGGATGGAAGTGTATTTCTGTGACTTTTTACCCTGTGGCTGGATCCCTGTGGTAGTTCGGTGGACAGGGTGTGTCGATGCACTGGTAACTTCCTCTCATGTTGAAGCACATTTGATTTGCTCCGCACTGGATGTTCTGCTCCAGACACTCATCCACATCTGTAGATACAGCAAACAGCTCAGCAGAGTTATTTAGCACATGCTGGATTTTCGAAAATATAGTTTTCGATGTAAATTTGGGTGCACAGCCACAGCCGTGTGGGTCACCTTGGCATGTCTTGCCATTGGTCATTAGGCGGTAACCAGCAGGGCAGAGGCATTTGTGGCTCCCTGGTGTGTTCATGCACTCATGTTGGCAGGTGTCCCTCAGTTCGCATTCATTGATGTCTGTTGGGTTCACATACAAAAAACAGAAAAACAAAAAAAAAAGAGTGATGTTTCTATGTGAAAAAGTTTGTAAAGTTTGTAAAGTCAACATTTGTTGTCACAAGTCACAAGATGCTGTGTTTTCTCTGAAGTTCTCGTCCTCTTCCTCATCTCAGCTCGGACTGCCCTCCATAGTTACCTAAGCAGTGGCCACCCCTTGGCTCAAAGCCCTGCTGACAAGAGAGGACGACCTGCTGTGAGGAGTGCTTGTGACTCTCTCTGCGGCCACGGTTCCTGCCGTGCCCGTTTGCCGTGGCTCTGTAGGAGTGGAAGCTTTGAGAGGCCAGGCTGTGGTAGAGCCGCTGGCTGGGGCTGTGCTCATGAGAGGACTGAGAGGTTCGGTAGCCATACGAGTAGCTTTCATAGCTGGGCAGCCGCTCCAGCCCAGCGCAGGACTTGCCATCCCCCAGCAGGTGGCTCCCTGGCGGGCAGGCGCACTTGAAGCTGCCAGGGGTGTTGATGCACTGGTGGGCACAGGGCTGTGGAGGCCGCTCACACTCATTTATGTCTGCCCTCAGCACAAAAGAAGACCAGCACCAGGAAAAGGTAGAGAAATAAGGAGATGTAAAGAATGGTTTGAGGGAGGAAAAGGAACAAATACAATGCAAAGTGGGGAAATTAAAAGATTTTCAGAGTAATACCAGGAACAAATGAGGTGATGAAAATGAAGAAAAAGGAAGAAAATGAGGAGGAAGGGAATATGTCAATTATTAAAATGTATAACAATACATTTCCATATTTCAGAAATGTATTGAGACAACACAAGGACATACATTACTTGATTGATGAAAATATCTCCCTTCATTTGAATACAATTAAAGAAAGTTCTAAAGCTATTATTAATTTTATTTTCAAAAGAATATCAGAAATATCAGTCTTATTTTAACCAAAATAATCCTTTCTTGGCAGGTGAAAACAGGTAGAAGAGTCCAGTGTTAATATCTCAGGATGAAAAAAGGAGTATGCCATAACAAAGCAACATCAGGTATCAGAAAGCACATTAGAGTGAGAGAAAAGTTAGAAGTAACAGGGACGGATAGAGGTGCGAGGAAAAGGTGCTGGTCTTTTCAGGTCTTTTTATGCTCAACATGTCAAACAAGAGCTCAGTTTAGCCAGACCTCACAGAAGAAATAAGCCATTATGTTGAAAGACATGAGACCAAACACAAACATATGTCAGTTTAGAATATCTATGCCCTACAAAAACAAATGATGTACCTATGATTGAATTAAAATCCATCTTTTTTAGATTATTAAAATTCAGAAAAGCAGTATATCACAAGTTGTCGATACCCGCTCACTTTTTGTATTTTTTCTTGCACGCATCATTGATATGACTGTGTTGTTGCTTATAAGTTTAAAGCATGTTAAACCCAAACTGCACAATAAGCAGATATCTTACACAGGATCAGACCATCTGAGTTTTCTGATCATCTCTATCTGACATTCTTTATCATTATTTGATCTTCACTTTGCACAATACTACTGAAGTTGCCAAACAATGTCTGTTTAAGGGAAAGAAAAAGCAGCAGAGGCAATCCTTAAGCAATCCCTAGGCAGTCATTAGACATGTATAAAGGAAAGCCAAGCGACACAACTCAGGTGAAAGTTAAATAAGTGTCAACAAAATACAATAGAGGCAGGTCATTAACAAATATGGCGGCACAATATATTAACAATGGGCTGCAGAAGAACAGCCCAAAAGTTGAAACAATAAGCAGAACCAATTGGTGAGGGAGACCTTTCTTCCTCACGCCCTACTCTGGAACCATATCTCTAAGAAATCAACAAATAAATGCAGCATCAGCTCTTAGGTGTAAAGAATTTGCTACATTGAAAGCTGCAGTTTGATGTAGGATGCTAATGATTAGTTTAAGCCGCAGTGTTAAGTTATGTGTGCAAGCAGTGCCAGCTTTTGATATCCACATGCCAGAACACAGCGGTTGTGTTTTTATTTTTATGGGTTCATTCAAAAAGCAAAATAGAGGAATCTGCTGTCAGAAGCAAGCAAGCTGTTGGGAAGTGAGCAATACAAAAATGTTTATGCAAACTACTTTTTCTAACAATGAGAAGAAGACTTGAAGGATGTGCATACCAACACAAGGCCGTCCTAGTCCCTGTGATCTAAATCCACGTGGACATGTACAGTGGTAGCTGCCTCTGGTATTCTCACAGATCTGGTTGTATCTGCACTGGTGGCTGCCGTCTCTGCATTCATCGATGTCTGGAACAGGTTCCAAGAGACCAACAAAAGCTCAACCACTCAGCATGTATTGCTAGAATCTGCCGGCAAACAGATTTGTCATGCACACTCACCTACACATGTTCCATTACCACCTTTGGTCATACCAGTGGGGCAAAGGTCGATACAGGTGTAACCACCCCGCGTGTTTTTGCATTGCTGATCAGAGCGGCACACCCTCTGTCTGCACTCGTTTATATCTACGATGAAATATTGGTAAATTTTAAGATAAAAATAAAGATAGTAAATATGAAACAGCCATGTCTTAATGCCAAAACACTCCAAATATTCAACATGATGATGGATGGTAGACTATTGAAGTTTGGCATGTCTTGAAAGTACCTAGCATTCAAAAACTGGCATCTGGTGAAACTCTAGCTGCATTTGTGCCATTCTGTGGGCTATAATACATATGGACTCACCTATGCACCGTCTGTTCTTGAGCTGAAAGCCCGGCTCACAAGCACAGCGATAGCTGCCAATGGTATTCAAGCAGTGTTGATTACATGGACTTGACTCCTGACACTCATTCACGTCTAGGTAACAGACAAAAACATTACAAGTCAGTTGACAGACTTAAATAAGTACACTGATTTAAAAAAAAGTTACATCTGTTTAAATACCTGTGCAGCTGAGTCCATTCGCTGTTCTCCTGAAGCCCCGCCCACAGCGCATAACGCATTTGTAAGAGCCAATGGTGTTCTCACAGTCTTGTCCATCGTGGCATGTGTTCCCACCCAGTGTGCACTCATCAATGTCTGGGACAGAAATGACAAATTAGACTTGTTTTTAGATTTAGGGGCAATGTATGTCTATGTGTGTGTCTCACCCTGGCAGGTCCGGCCATCAGCAGAGATTGTGAGTCCTTGGGGACAGGAGCAGTAGTAGGTACCCATGCTGTTGTGGCAGGTATGAGAACAGGGATTCCCAGCCTCACATTCATTTTCATCTGCAGAGTATATATTTGAATGATATCAGGATAAACCAACATCACATTTCTGTACAGCTTATGGCTTGTTTTTCTTTATGCTTATTATTGCTTAGTGAAGCAGAAACACTAAATGTATGTTGTGATTTGCGTTACCTGCACAGTAAGGCCCGGAAGGCACCAAAGAGAAGCCATGTGGGCACTGGTTACTGCGATCACCTGTCAACACAATTTCATATTAAACTGATTTCAGATCACAGTTAAGAATCTGAACAATCTCTAAGTTGGTCCATTTTTCAAAGACGATTGAAATATTCCAACATTTCTACACACACCTTTAGTAATGCTAGCCTGGATGCTGTACTCCAACACTTCGTCGTTTGGGTGGTAGAGAGCACTGATGGCTGTAGCATGGAGTGTTTCTACCAAGTAGGGCATCTTCCCTTTGGCTGGATCATAGGTGATGGTATGGTTCCAGGAATAGGGAACACTCTCCCTGTCAACGGTGAACATACGAGTGGACAGAGCATACAGCTGACCTGGGCCAGTCTGAATGTAATCCTCAGTGTAGTCCTGAAAGATCACAATGTGCATATCAGGAAGTTGTGTGTTAACGTTAAGACTAAGTCCCCAAATAATGCTGAACCATAAAAAAGAAGGGAAGAAAAAGATGGTGTTAATTGACAGCACTGCATGATTATTTTAACTGATTAGTTAAATGCAGCTTAGTGTTATTTGATTGATTCTGCCTTTTTGTACAAACTGTGTCATAGTAATAACATGGCATAAAAATGCCCCCAAATAGATTTGGGGATTACAAATGTCCCAAACAATGAATAATTGGATATGTATGTATTTAGAGTACCAAACTGTAAATAGAAACCTTTCTGAAGTGCTGAAAACAACACAATAAAGGCTAACAAAATGAAAATGAAAACCTCTACATAATAGGTTGAATAGAACAAAAAAGAAACTGTCACTTTCCCAGTTGTCCTTTTCAAAGCATAGAGTGAGATAAATATACCAAACTCAAGCAAAAGGTTATACTGGAATTATTTTCGGAATTATTTACACAAATTATCTGTGTACCTTGATGCTCATCTCAGCTTGTGAAGGCAGCTGTAGGATGTGCCCATTAACAATAATGTCAACTAGCAGTGCTCCATCAGAATCCAGGCCCCTGGCTGTGTGGATCATCCTCAAGATTTCACCTGGTAGCATCCAATTGCATCCCGTTAGTCACCCCACTTCCCAAATGTGAAATGTCTTGAGATTTAAGTATTCAAAGGGCTTTCTTCAAGCTTTTTTACCTGTGGCAAACTCCACCTGCGTCTCACGCCTGAAGATACCTCCAGTTAGTGTATAGCCATTGGAAGCCCCCCCAACTTCCCGTGCAGTGGTCCAATAGATAGGGTTTAGGATAGAAATAAGCTTCCTCATTGCTGGACCTAGAATTTAAAAGTTATAATTGTATTCTTACTACAAAATGTTAAGGGTACCACTTATTTTTGTATAATTGGCAGGATGTATGAAACTGACCTAATGCCCTTGGTACATTAGAAATAGTGGCTTTTATGATTCTACTTCCAGACTGGCTGTCAGTGATGGTGGCATTAAGGATGGCAATACCAAACTCAATATTATTGATGTTTCCTAAGATGCTTCCTCGAGCTTGTTGTGGCCCACCTGGTGAAAACAGAGGGAATATAAGTATAAATGCAACAAGGAGCCACAAAGGTACACATACAGATTTTTGCACATGAATGTACAATGTGCAATGTCAGGAGAGTGTATGAGTAACTGACCTGGGCATGCCTGAGTATTACACCTGGAGAGTTGAGTGGAGTCTCCGGGACACGACTGGCCACCTTTACTAGGAGATGGACTGTTACAGAGCCGTACACGTGTCTTCTGTCCGCCTCCACAAGATGAGGAACATTCCCCCCATGGCTGCCATAAACCCCAGTTTCCATCAACTGCAATAAAACACCAAACATTCAGCTGCATTTAAGGCACATATTCAAGTTTATCTAACCCCAAAGCCAGAGCCAGTATAAACATCCCGACTCAGACTCACCTGGGCAGTTGTCTGTGCTGCATCTTTGTATCTGTGTGTCAGCACCTGCACACTCCCTCCCACCATATGCAGGCCTGGGGTTGTCACAGCTCCGGTAGCGCCTCATTTGCCCTCCGTCGCATGTCTTGCTGCAGCTGCCCCAGCCGTTCCATGGACCCCAATTACCATGAACTGATGCAAATAGAAGGAGGAGGAGGTTTGCAAATGTAGAGAATAGAAAGGGAGGATGTGAGTTATTTTCTGTCAATAAAAATAATAAGAAAAAAAAGTGAAAGCACTTACTGGGACAGGGATCATTGTTGCAGAAATCTATGAGCACATCATTACCCTCGCACTTCCTGCCACCATGCTGAGGAGCAGGACTAGCACAGAGGCGTGCACGCTGCCTAGTGCCACCCCCACAGGAAACAGTGCAGGCTCCCCAGTTCATCCATGACGACCACTTTCCATCCACTGGATGAAAGATGACAAAAAGAACCAGCAATTTGTTTTGTTTTATTGCATTAAAAACAGCCACTTTGTTTCTTATAACTGGAAAAAATTGATATTTTCTTAAAATAAATTCCAGCCTTTACCAGGACAAGGTCTCTCCTTGCAGATTTGTGACTGGGTGTCTGTGCCCTCACACTGCGGCCCATCAAACGCTGGAGGGGGGTTATTGCATAGCCGGATTCTGGACTGCATGCCCTTACCGCACGTCTCACTGCACGGGCTCCATTGCAGCCAAGATCCCCAGTTACCCGCCACTATGAGAGCAGCAGCAAAAAACGTTCTCTCAATAAAAATGTAAAACGGATAGTTCAAGGCTTCATTTGCAGAAAATATATATTCTTACATGGACAGGGTCTGACACTGCACATGATGACCTCCACTGCCTTTCCCTCACATGTCCTCCCTCCATTCTGAGCTGGAGGGTTACTGCAGGTCCGGGTCCTGGTTCTGTTACCCTGATCACAAGTTCGCGAACACTCCTCCCATGGAGACCACTCAGACCAGTGACCGTCCACTGGAGGGGGAGAAAGAAACAGACTGTGATAACAAGTGAACATTTGAGGCAATTTTACAAGAAAAAGAAAATCAAAAATAAATACTACACCCCTTTCTTTTAAAGGACTCTCACCTGGACATGGTTTGGCCAGACAGCTGCGCATTTCTGTATCTGATCCTGAGCAGTGACGTCCTCCGTTGGCGGGTAAAGGATTGTTACACTCCCTTAACCTCTTCTGAACTCCTGCACCACAGGATACACTACAGAGGCTCCATTCTGTCCACTCTGAGTACCCTCCATGGACTACAGCACAAATCAGTGAAATATTATTTGGCATCTGGTCAGAATAAATAGTTGATGTGCATTTGTTTACTATTTTGTTGATTATAAAGATACTAAAGTCAACTTCTTTTAGGGTCACAGTCTGGGATAATCAGAAGCCAAAATCTGCAGCTCACCCCGTACGGTGAGGGTGACCCTGACCAGCACTGATCCAAGCAAGTTTCTGGCCACACATTCATATTCAGCCGTGTCCTCCTTCTGGGCACTGCTGACCCTCAGGGAACCGTTGGACAAAACGGAGAAGCGCTCGTTGGCCCGGAGGCGGCGTCCCTGGTGGGACCACTCTATCATGGGTGCAGGCTCGCCCTCCGCCTGACAGTTCAGTACAACCGTGGAGCCTGCATCCACTACAGTTCCAACTGGCTCCACAACAATAGTGGGGGCACCTAGCAGAACAGAATGTTTCTCTCAGATTAAACATTCACTTAAAAAAATGCTAAAGTGTATGAATGTTTAACTTGTTGGCTGGAGTTCTGTAACTCATACCATAGGGGCATTTTAACATTTCTGTTAGAAATTTTGAATTAATTCAAGATGCACAGGCAGGAAAGGCAGGAAGGAGCCAGAGACTATATCTATCCCATATCAGTATTTCTTCTCTGGTTTCTTTTAAGATTCAGATTTGTTTTTAAAATCCTCCTCACTGACAAACAATTTCTCCCATACCGGAAGGACCACAGCCCCCTATTTTCTCAGTGGGACTTTGCTCTTAAAATGCTGGTGTGCTTGTGGTCCTAATAGGTTCCAGAGGAAAAATAGGAGGAAACAGCTTCTACTTTGGGTTCAGGATGCAAAGTCATCTTGGATAAGGCTTACAAGGAGGCCAGGTTAGAATATATCAGTTCCAATCAGCAATACTGCTATCATTCTGGTCACGGCAGATATCTGACTCCCTGTCTCTCTTCCCCGTCTCTCTAATTTTTGGTCTCTGTGAAATAAAGACAAATCTAAATTGGATCATTTTGGGTTGCCTCAAACTTTTTATAAGTTATCTTAGTTTCTGCTCTATGTTTTGCCTTTTCCTGTTGTATGTAAAGCATTCTGATGTACACGTCTGTATTGACAAGGATGTGCAAAAAATAAATAAATAAAAGTTAAGTGGATTGACACGGGTAAAAACTTACTCTGTAGAGTAAGGCTGACACTTCTTTCAACCACTCCAGCATCGTTTGTTGCTACACACATGTAGTTTCCTGCATCTTCACTCTGTCACATACAGGATAATTGAAAGAAATTATACATATGTGATGCATGTGTTTGCATTAAATGCAGCTTAAGCCACTGAGCCCCAATATCACAGACCTAATATTTATTATTTTCATCATATTCTTTCTTAAATCAACATCTTTAACCAATAGCAATTAGGTGAGGTCTAAATGTGTTGTGTTTTCCTACCACTGTGCCGTAGATGGCCAGAGAGCCATTATTTAGTTTACGGATTCGGTTGCTGATCTGGATGTTTATTCCATTTTTGGTCCACTGAATTTTCGGCAGCGGGTCCCCTCGTACCTCACAGTTTAGGATAGCATTACCCCCCAGAGGCTCAATACGGTTGGAGTGGAGGTCACCGTCGATGATTGGAGGCTCTGAAGTACAGAGAGATTAATCGTGCTGAGAGCAGAAAATGTGAGATGGAGGAGAATCAGAATGTTTCAGGGGAGTGTGGTTTAACCTTTAACATAGATATAGCCCAAAGACTTGATTGTTCCAACACTGTTTTGCGCCACACAGGTGTAGGTACCAGAGTCGTCTTTGTTTACTCTCTCAATCACCAGCTCACTGTGACCGTTCAAATGATCATAGTGAACTTCAGCAAGAATAGATAAACAGGAGAAAAAAATATACTTCAGAGAATGAAGGAGAAATGGAGAAAAACACCAGAACAATAACATGAGAATGTGTCCCGGCAAACTAAATATTTCTTAATCGAGAAAAACCTGGGATGATGTTGTTGTTGAAGGTCCATGTGATTCTGGGTAAGGGGATGCCAATGGCAGCACAGGCCAGTACAAGCCGGTCTCCCTTGTTGAGGGCCACATCTTCAAGTAGCTCAGTGAAAACAGGGTGAGTGTGAACTGACAGAGCGACGGTCCAACTGTCCTGCCCGACTGAATTAGTGGCAACGCAGGTATAACTGCCGGCATCATCAGGCTACGGCAGAAAGAGAGTTTTAAAAAAAAGGAAAGAAGATTTGAACTCATGGTATTTACAGAACCGAGCTGCGTCATACACATAACAGGAAGAAAACATGTAATAAGATTTAATTATCTACTCTACCCATTTCTTTTAGTACCTGAGCACTGTCAATAGCCAGCTCCCCAGATGGAAGGATCGTGTACTCCCCCATGATTTCACTAAGAGGATTCCCATCTTTTTCCCAGCTCAGTGTGGGCTGTGGAATGCCCTCAGCCACACACAAGAGCTGCACATGACTGCTTTCCACTGCCACAACCTCCTGCTCTCCACCGCGAATGGAGGGGGGAACTGGGAAAGATGGATACAAAAAAGTTAATATAACTCTTGTTTTCCTCTCTTTCCTCCCTTATTCTTCTTTACATCTAAAATATTTGCATTGTAAGTCTTGTAACTACATTCTGGTATGTTAGTTAGTGAAGCTATGTATTACAGCACAAGAAACCTTACTTGTGGTGTTTTGTGACTGTTTTGTGCATCTAGGCCAGAATAGCTTTTGATAATTTAAAGAACATTAAATTCTTAAATGCTGTTGTATGCAAAAATAGAAAGAAATTGTAACTGTGAAGAAAGCCACCTCACAACACAATAGATGTAGTTTCGAATATTGAAAGTTGATTTGCAGAACAAGTCCCTACTTACACACATTTTTTGCAATACCATGAACAGAAGTTTATTAGGTATTTCTTATGCATAAAAAAGGAAATGTTCAGTGAAAAAAATGTAAGAAATCAATATAAGTTGTAATACGTCACAACAGTGGCAGGGATATAGACGGGCCACCTTTGTAGTTCAAATCAAACTTTTTTTTTGACAACCACTATGAAACAAGTGCAGGCACTATAAATTCATTACTGAATATTGATGTTCAGATGACTGAAATAGCAACCACCTACTCTGTACAGTGAGGCTCATGTCCAAGCTGACGGTGCCTGCTGCATTGGCAGCAGTGCAAGTGTATCGTCCAGCATCGGTGGGCTGGATGAAGGCTATCTGCAGAGATCCTGAGCTGAGCACCCGCTGACGTAAAGAATCACTCAGCATTTGCCCATCTTTGTACCATGTGACGGAGGGAGAAGGGGAGCCCTCGGTTAAACACTGCAGCATCACAGAGTTGTCCACAGGCGCCACATACTCCCGAGTCTCTGAACGGATCACTGGAGGAACTGAGGACAGAGTCGGTGAGGTAAAAATATATGAGATGTTCTCATTGACATCACTACGAAATGACGAAATCACTTTTTCTTTTTTTTACAGCATTATTTTATCTCTTTAATCATCCAACAATTTGCCAAGTTTGTCACTTGCCTTGCACTCTGAGCTTGGTCTTGCCCAGTGCAGTGCCTGCAGGATTTTGAGCCACACACATGTACGTCCCGGAGTCTGACAAAGACGCCTTGGATATCTGCAGACTTCCATCGGGCAGTATTGTGAAAGTACCACCTACTGCGAAGCAAGAGAAACTTTGTCAGTACTGATTGCAGGTGATTGTTGATTTACAAATACACGGGATAATCACCAGTTGTTAGTATGTTGATGCCCTCTTTTTGCCAGGTAATTGTGGGTCTGGGTGAGCCTGTGGCTCTGCAGGGCAAAGTGATGAGGTTATTGATGATCACATCTAGGGTGGATGGATGGGTCTGGATCACTGGGAGTTCTGAGGACACAAAGCATAGGGAGCTTACCAATGATGTGAGCCTTTAAAAAAACAATTCATTGTGTTGGGAGTACTTTAGGATGTGCAGTCATTTTAAATGAGCTCATACTGAAAAATAGCTCAATAAGTTAAGGTGAGGACAAATAAAGGAAGTGGCGCTAAAACCAAAGTCTCTTCAATCGACTTCGCCCAAATAAACAACAATTACGGGAACAATTCCAGATATAAATTATGTGTCTTTTACTGAAAAGAAATATGAGATGAGCCTTTTTTCCATTATGAAAATATTAACTGATATAATGAAAGTTAGGAAGCTTTTACCCTGGACAGTGAGCTGTACTTGGCGGTGGGTGGAGCCTGCGATATTCTTTGCTGTGCATGAATAGCGGCCATCATGACTGAGCTCAGCAGAGGTGATCTCCACTGGACCTAAGCACAGATAAAAACACACACAAATGGCAGTTTTAACCTCAGTTAACCAAGTCCATACAGCCACTACTTAAACAGCAATTTCAAAATAACCTGTTGTGTAGAACTACATTTAAAATATGACAGAGTCATATATTTTGATATATAAGAGAAATATGATTTGCATGGATGTATTTTTGACCTGTTGGTAAGATCCTGTATCCCTGTCCCTTATTGGGTAGGGGCATTCCGTCTTTGCTCCAGTGAATTGTGGGCTGAGGAACTCCAGATGCAGTACAAGCAATGACCACTGGTGACAGTCTGCTGACGACCAACTCTGTGGGTTCATCTGCTATCGATGGAGGAACTAGGGGGACAGATACAGAAAGATAAGTTATAATGTGGAACAAAAAAAAGAGCTTGTCATTGATTAATTTCAGTCCCGTTACCGATTACAGTGAGATTGATGGATCTGTCGTCACTGCCTGCCTCATTAGAGACCACACATCTGTACACTGCTGTATCTTCCACTGAAGGGGCTATAATAACCAAGGAGCCTGATGATAGCAATCTGGAAATCATGAAAAGAAAGTCAAGTTTGCTTTAACAAAAGTTTTACAACATGTACTACAATTTTCCCACGACATACATACTAAATGGTCAAAGATGAACTTATTCTTCGTGACATAAGCATTCAATTTTCTGCTTTTTCTCTGCTCAAACTGTTTACATTTTTTGTTAGATTTAGTTTGTTAAATTAGAAAAACAGGTAGAAAACCTGGATCAACCTGTACATATTCTGATTCTGGTCAGTATTGATGATCCGACCATTTTTCTGCCAGCTGACGGTGGGTTTGGGAATGCCGGTGGCCTCACAAAATAAGGTGGTTTGCACGTTGACAATAACGGTCACATTGGTGTGACTATCAGCGATGGATGGAGGCACTAAAGACAAAAAGCAAGGATCATGAATCAATTACATGACTATGTGGGTTACCACAGTTCCTGCATATTTTCTACGCACCATACACCTGCAGGTCTACTCTCTTGCGCTGAGTCCCAGCCTGATTTGTTGCCATACACAGGTATCGTCCAGTATCAGTTACTTGAGCAGAGTTGATGTTTAAAGACCCCTCCTCTGCAAATTTGTACCTGTGCATTTCAGAAGTAAGAACAAACCAATATTTTTAAAATGCTGTAAAAATGGTGAAAAAAATACTGATTTAGAACATTCAGAAAAAAGAGACTTTATCATAAATGTGATGTGATTTGCCTTTGGGTGTTTCCTGCCAGTATGACCCCATTCTTCCTCCAGGTGACACGAGGTGGTGGCACTCCGCTAACTACACATTCAAGCACTGCAGGTTTGTCAACATGCACTGACACCGTCTGGGAGCCGTCCTTGATAGCTGGAGCCACTGCGGGGACATATGTTCATATTGAAATGCTGTTTTAATGGTTTCCTTTATGGTTAATTCATGTCAATCAATATAATTCTTAAATGGTTGGTCTATTTCGGAGCTTCCCTGTGAGGAAGTCTGTCTATGTGACATATATACAGTAGTAACTATACCATTGACAGTCAGGTTAAACTGCCTCGTGGTTTTGCCAGCAATGTTACTTGCAACACAGGTGTACTGAGCTCTGTCGCTGAGCTCTGCCATGTTGATTTGTAGGTAGCGACCCATAGACAGGACACGCACACGAGCAGAGGCCTGCACAATGGACAACAAGCATGTACAAATATGAGGTAGGAATGGTGGTAATATTGCACTGGTAATTTGGTATTTCTGCCTGGAACTGACCAGCAGCGGTTTGCCATCTTTGAGCCATGTCAGAGTTGGAGGTGGAACAGCATCAGATTTGCACTCCAGTGTTAGCTGTCTGTTCTGCAGGACTGACACATCCTGAGGGGTGCTGTCTCCCGCAATGTTAGGAGGAACTGGAGTGGAGTCACCAGAAAAAAATGTTACTATCCACACAATGTTATCTTAAATTAAGTTAAGATTAACTTAAATTAAGTTAAAAACAACCAATCATTGCAAGCTTATGTTAGTTACATTTTCCACAGTATATCAATTTCTTTTGGGAATGGAGTTGTAGATGAAATTCAAATTACGTACCCTGCATGAAGTAAAAAGTATCACATCCCTTTCTTACTCACCATGCACCCGAACAAGGAACTCCTTGTCATCATCTCCAGCAGGACTGTTGGCTAAACAGCTGTACCTGCCTGTGTCCTCCAGCTGAGTGTGGAAAAATATGAGTATAAGAGCATAGGAAAATGTTTGCATTGCTATTCTGTCTAATGAGTGAATGGTGTTAACATTTCATAGGAAGTTGTAAAAATATCCAACAACATTATACAGTATCATGAATATTTCACCATAGTGGTCTCAGGTGACAAACCTGTACAGTGGCCACACGGAGAACCTCTCCTCCACGTAAGAGTCGGAGGCTGTCTGTCTGCAGGAGTGGGCGTCCATCCTTCAGCCAGGTCAGAGAGGGTGGAGGGACACCTGTGGCCTCACACTTGAGCTCCAGAACGTTATTTACCACCACAGATACTTCTGAGGTTATGTCGGATCCTTCAATGTGTGGAGGGTCTGAAAATGGCCAAGGGAAATTTGTGTTTTGGGTTCTTGAATCAGAAAATGAATGCGTGTCACAACTACAATTGTGCACTTACTAAGAACTTTTAGATTGAAGTGACGGCTTGCTTGACCAGCAGTGTTGCTGGCTATGCAGGAGTAGCGTCCTGTGTCGTTGACCCGGGCCTGTCTAATCTGTAAGGTGGTATTCAGGTTGAGAAGAATGAGGTTGTGGTCAGGGACAAGAGTCAGTCCGTCTTTGAGCCAGGAAGTGGTTGGGGTTGGTGTGCCATCAGCTATGCACAACAGAGAAGCCGAGTTTCCTTTGACTACGGTCACATCCCCTGTGCTTCCAGCTTCATCCAAACCAGGAGGAACTGAAAAAAAGAGTCGTTTCAGGACTCATTAGCATCTGCTGTGTTAGTCAGATTGGGGATCTCTGATGCCATCTCCCTTAGACTCACCATGAACATGTAGGTGGTAATGTCTGTTGTCCACTCCTGCCCTGTTTGAAGCCACGCAGGTGTAGCTTCCACCATCAGAAACTTGGATCCGTGTGATCCTGACAGATTTAAAGTTGTAATTTCTCACTGATCAAACCCCAAGCAACAGTATTTTAAATCTAATCTGCAAATGTGGCAGCATGATATTTCTCAGTTTGGGAAAAGCAGATTAATACACACTTTGTAGTGATAAAATATTTTCAGAAAATATTCATTAAGACAACAGCTCATGGCAGAGTGAACAATATTCTCATTTGTTATTATATTTAACAAATGAGAAGTTAGACCCTAACTTTCACTGCTCCTCTCATCCACTGACCTACCGGAGCACCTGTCCAGCAGAGAGGAGCTGTATGTTGGAGGAGACTGGAAGAGGCAGACCGTTCCTCAGCCAGTTTAGCTGCGGCAGAGGAGACCCAGTGGCCACGCATTCAATGTTGACAGAATTGTCCAGAACAGTTGTCAGATCCAAAGAAGCCTCAGTGTTGCCAATTATTACAGGAGGTACTGTGTTTGCCAATAGAAAGCAATACCAACAGGGAAAAAAAATAGATTTTGTCATAATAAAGAAAGAACAAGAGCTCATGATTACTGGATGATTCAGGTAGAGTTAATATGAGTAATGAATTAAACCCACCATACACATTCAGATTAAAAATTCTGTCCTCTTCTCCAGCTGGGTTGGTGGCCACACAGGTGTATTTTCCACTATCCGCAGGTTGAGCTCGGGCCACAGTCAGCATGCTGCCCTCAGGGCTGACACTGTGCATAAAGAAATGCCTTTCAGGTAACTTTTCAGATTTCTTTCATCTCAGTGTCAGACTGTTATATTGCTTTGAATGTTGTTGATATGCATTAGCTGCTTTTACATATGAGACATCTCTGTCTTTCTAATGCTGCTTCCGATCTTTAATCAGACATATGTATTCATTTAGACTGGCAGAATCTCAGATTGTTTTTATTACATTCGTAACAGAAAATTCTGAACCTGAGGCCTTTGTTTCCCATGTCGATGACTTCTCCATCCTTCAGCCACTGGATCCTTGGGGTAGGGGTTCCCTGAGCTTGGCAGACCAGTTGGATACTTTTATTTAGCAGGACTCCCATCTCACTGGGCATCTCGGATCCAGAGATACTAGGTGGTACTGAGAGAGAAATGGTGGTTAGTGGCAAACAAGTCGATGATGGTAGAAATGTTTGGGCTATACAGTAAGTTACAGTTTCCATCCTGTGTGATCTTGTGAAGGCATAAACAAAGTAGGCACACTAGGCAAGTTATCTAAAAAAAAAGAACAAATATGCAGTGATATGCATGTACCCTCTATGCTGAGATGATAGCTCTTCTGTGCTTTTCCCTCTATGTTAGAGGCCACACATGTAAAAGTGCCCCTGTCTGAAAGCTGAAGCCGAGCAATCTGTAATTTACCGCCCCCTGAGAAGATGTGCATCTCCAACGAGTCTGAGTTCTCTAGAAAGGAAACAAAGTTGAAATATTTTACAAATAATATGACAAACTCAAAACCACTTTGCTGAGTTTCTATTCAGCTGCTGACCACTGATGGAGTAAATAAAGAGGTTGTGGCTTGAATTATGGTAGGTAATTTTGGAATTAAAATGATAATTTAAATGATAGATTTGTCCCTTTAGCTTATTACAACCCCACATCTCTAATATTAACTTTTCAATGACTCTGCATACTTCAGCATCTTCTGTGTTCAGCTTTTTTATAACATATAAATCAACTGTTCTCTGTTTACATGTGTTACAGGTGTTTGCAAAGTATTCAATGTATTGTAATAATCTCATAGGTTGTCTTTTTTACTTAATATCTTCTGGCTCAAAGTATTCTAAACTTCATTTATGATAAAACTGTAAGTTGTTCAGTTTGTTTCTCCAAAATCTTAAAGTTTTATGTCTAAAATCTGCAGAATTGAAATACCTTCCTGTGAGAAATCTAGTGCTAATATTTCATTTAACCTTTGATGTGAGTTCTGATGTTCAGAGAAACTTAGTGAACAGTCTTGATTTAAGATATTGTTATATCTGTTGCCAAATTATACAAATCAATCTGTAGCATTATCATCATTAGTATATGGGCCTACCTATGGCACGTCCATTTTTCAGCCACGTGAGACTGGGCGGGGGGATTCCAGTAGCATCACAAGCAAAAGAAATTGGGTTACTGATGGTTTCCACAACATTCTCCTCGGACGGACCATCGATACTAGGAGGAACTAGAGAGGGAGAATACTCTTCAGTTTTCTCAGTGTAGAAATGCTTCCTTCTAAGCCGTGTTTTAGGAATTTTCAGATTTGAAAATAAATAGTTTTAATATTCAACCATGGATGTTCAAGTGGAAGTTCTTGTCCACTTGTCCAGCAATATTGGTGGCCATGCAAACATACTGTCCTGTATCAGATACCTGAAAAAAAAATGGAAGAACAAAATGTTTGAATCGTTTTAAAGTAGAATTTATCTGTAACTACTTGGTATGGAAAGAAAAACAAATAACATGATATCACGCACCTCGGCGCCTCTGATCTCAAGGATGCGTCCCTCTGCCAGAATGTGCAGGTTGGCAGATTCGGTCACCGCTCGGCCATTCTTGTACCAGGTGATGGTGGGAGGGGGGATGGCATTGGACTCACACTCCAGAGTCACTTGTTTGCCAACCAGCACATTAACCACCACAGGAGAGTCTTTGCTGTTTCCTCGGATAATGGGAGGAACTGCAGTGCAGATTAAAGAGAAACTAATATAAGATGGCCTGAAAGTCTGAAGCTTTTAGATAAATGAATATGTGAACTGACCAAATACAGTGAGATAGATGTGTTTGTAAGCTTCTCCTGCTGCATTCATGGCCACACAGCTGTACTTTCCCCCATCTGACACTTTTGCTTTAAGAATCTGTAAAGTGCGACCACCTGAAGGCAAAAATAAAGGGACACAATCAGAATCTTTGTTATTTCATTTATCAGCTCTGCAATTTAGAGATAATATTAACATCTAGCATCTTGTTCTATGTAAAGTGGTCTCAGTGGCTGTCACATGTTTCCTGGAGGCTAACATTTAATCTTTAAATTGTACCTTTAAAGTAAATTGAAGATTAACAGCTTCAATCAGTACCTGGCATGATGAGCAAATTAGTGTTAGCACGGACAGGACCCTTATCAGTTAGCCAGCTCAGTGAGGGCCGGGGGAGGCCAGTGGCCTCACAAGAGAGGGACACAAAGTTGTTCACCACGACTGTCATATTTTCTGGAGTCACACCAATGATAGTTGGGGGCACTGTGAGGCAGAAAAGAAGCATTATTCAAAATAGCAAGAGATATCTTTATATACAGGTAAACTAAGCAACTCAATATGTTCAAAATGAACAAATATTAATTAATATATCTCTAAATAACTCACCATGAACATTAAGATTAAAGTGTTTTTCTGCACTTCCAGCCGCATTGTCAGCCTCACAAACATAGCGTCCTGTATCAGATACCTGAGCACTCAACACCTGATTAAAGAAATATATATATAAATAAGCATTTTGTTACTATCTGAACAAGTCATAATTAGAAAAATGTGTTTTTAGTATGTTAAACACAGACACAATGTTCACAGATAATTCTGAGTGATTTATTCAAAACATAAAACATCGTGCAGGACAGCAAAAACCTAACAACATAAAAAAATAGATAACAGAAAACTAATAATGTATACATGAAAATAAAAATGTTAAATTATTATGTTTAGTGTATGATATGTATCTGTATTTGCACACTGTATTAATAAACAATTACTGCTGAAACCATCCTAATCCCTCCGTGTTTACTGGTTGTTACCTGAAGTGTTCGTCCATTGGACAAAATCCTATATGGACCTTGAGAGCTGAGTAACTGGCTGTCCTTAAACCAGCTGATCTTTGGCGTGGGGTTTCCATCCGCATGACAATCCAGTTGAGTGGTTTTGTTTACCAGGACAGTGACTTCATCAGGCATGTCGCTGTCTGTTCTGCGTATGGTCGGTGGTACTGATCCAGGACAGACATTAAACATCATAAGTGGCTCAATTTAAAAAGACTATCCCCCAGGACAGTTAAACTCATCAAAGAAACTCACACAGCACTCTAACATCATACTGGATGGAGTCCTCCCCTGCTTCATTGATGGCAACACAAGTGTACCTGCCCGAATCTTCAGTCTGGGCTCGGGGAATCTGTAAGACTCGCCCACCTGAGAATGAAACAGTCAGGGTTGCTATGAACTTCTATCCTGTTTCATAGCTTTCTCTTGGTTTTCTTAATCTGTCTTACCTGGTAGGATCAAAACTTTGTCGTTCGAGGTTAAAAGGTGTCCATCTTTGTACCAGGTGAGCGTTGGAGGGGGTACAGCGTTTGTCTCACAGTACAGAGAAATGGGATTGTTAAGTATCACATCTCGTGCATCTTCTCCAAAGCCTGAGTGCAACGTTGTATCACCAGCTCCGCCAGGCCTGTTAAAATGAGGCGGAACTGAAAAGAAGGGAAAAATATTTTAACCCTGCTTTTAAAAAAAACTATGTTAGTTAGTTTAGTTATGAGATTTGAAACACAAGTAAACTCATGCTTGTGGATGTATTCCTGGGAAGATAGTGTGTGTAGTTCTAGGTGTTAGTTTCAGTTAACCCGTGAGCATCAGTCCACCCAGTTCACCTTGTATATTTACATCAAAGTCCTTCTCATCCTCTCCGGCTATGTTGGTGGCTACACACGTGTAGCGGCCGGTGTCTGACACCTGTGCATGCTTGATCTGAACAGTGCGGCCATTGGCTGTAATGGACACATGGTCATCTGTCTGCAGGATCTATGGAAAATTTGTTTCGGAAGGCTTTATTACCATTTAGTTTTATAAGGAGTATATCAACACTGGATTAAAAAGCACAATTAAGAGCAGAAATCTTAACTCCTACCTGGCCGTCTTTATACCACTGCAGTGCTGGGGAAGGAAAGGCTTGAGCTTCACACTCCAGGGTCAGTGTACTGTTGATCTTGATCTTGACCTCTTTTGGGACCAGTCCCTCACCAGGAATATCATTCTTATTGATCTGTGGTGGAACTTAAGTGAAACATATATTTGAGCTAACGTTGATAAATTTAGCATGTTTTCTTAAATCACAAAGGTTATTGTTCAAAATCATGCTTTCATAGATATAGGATTCTCACCATAAACCTTGACCTCATAGTGTTTTAGTGTCTCTCCAGCCTCATTTGTAGCCACACAGGTGTACCTTCCAGCATCCTCCTCTTTAGCAGTAAGAATCTGAAGCGTCCTCCCTCCTGTAAAGCAAGAAACAAAAATATACAGTGCTCTTCTAATGTAATTTTAAGAGTCTCTTGTTGGTGCGTGTGATGTCCAACCTGGCAGGACTCGGACACTGCGAGTGGATTCGAATGGAGTGCCATCCTTGAGCCAAGTGATCAGAGCAGGGGGATAAGACTGGACTTCACACACCAGTGAGGTGGGGCTGCTCAACGTTACCGTAACCTCCTCAGCAGAATTGTCAGGACCAGATCCAGCAATAGTGGGTGAAACTGGCATATGAAAAGAGCAGGAAGACACATGAGATATGAATGCTTTTCAACTAATGTTGCTTGTTTAATTTCTAAACCATTTCCAGGCATATTAGTTGGAGTTGTCTTTGTACCCAGGACATTGAGATTGAAATGGCGGCTGCGGTCTCCTGCACTGTTAGACGCCAGGCAGCTGTACCTGCCCGTATCTGAAACTTGGGCCTCAGAGATTTGTAGAAAGCGACCATGAGACAACACTTGGTGGCGCTGGTCAGGCAACAACAGCTGTCCATCCTTCAGCCATTTAATCTCTGGTGCTGGGTTGCCTGGAAACATGTTTGAGAAGTTAACAGAATTGCAAATTCCAGACAATAACTTAAAATGAAACTGAACTCATTAGTAGACCATGGAATTTACCTGTTGCTTCGCAGGTTAGAGTGATGTTGTGTTTCTCTTTTACTTTAGCATCCACAACTGTTCCCTCCTCCACAACACTCGGTGGAACTGTCAAAAACATTTGAATGATTCTCACTAACTTTCAGTGGTCATCATATCTCTCTTGAGTTTGATCGAAAACAACACTGAAGTGTCAGAACTAGAAACGTACTGCTTCATTACCAAAGATGTTGAGGTTAAAGTCTTTCCTTTCTTCTCCTGCGCTGTTCGAAACGACACAAGTGTACCTCCCCGCATCCTCTACTGCGGCATGCAATAGACGAAGACTACTCCCACCTACAGGTAAACAGGTCAAAAACTGTAATTCAATTGAAACTATGTTTTAGAATTTTAACTTTAAGTATACAGCCGATAAAACACTTAACATCAGTTTAATGAGATTTAAAAGTACATCCGCCTCCCTCAGTGCTTTGGTGAGTCAGAACACTAAACTGTCTGCTTCTTTTTCAAACAGAAACTGACCTGAGAGGATTCGCACTGAGCTAGTTGCCTTAACTGGTTGACCATCCTTTAGCCAGGAAACGGCAGGAAGGGGGATGCCAGAAGATTCGCAGCTCAGAGCGACAGGATTCTTCACTACGACACTCACATTTTCTGGAAACTGCATCTGACCGATTATACTAGGAGGGACTGAGCAATGATAATGAATGAAAATCAAAAGTCGGACAATTTTAGCTTGCATATTTTAAACTTTTTTCACACAAATCCATACCGTGCACACTGATGTCATGCTTGATGTCGGCCTGTCCCGCCACGTTAACAGCGATACAGGTGTACCGTCCTGTGTCTGACACCTTAGCATTTTTTATCTGTAACAACCTCCCCTCGTCCAGGACTTTTGCTCCGTGCTGGCCAGTGATTGGGCGTCCATCCTTCAACCATGTGACTGCAGGTCTTGGTACGCCCTCAGCAGCACACTGTAGTGTCACATCACCCCCTTTGGTCACCGTAACTTCATCAACATCGCCTTCACTGCGTCTGATGGAAGGGCGAACTACAGCAAAAACAGACGGAGAGCTTCCTCTCATTCAAAAGGCAAAATAGCATCTCAGTCCAACTATAAACTGTATTGTCAATGTTTCCACATTATTACATGTTGTATAGGCTTAAACTTTATAGATAAAGTGTATTCAGTCTTGCAATCAAATATATTCTTAAAACTTTCAGTTCTTAACACGAATCTATAGTAAACACTACAAATATTTTCTCCCGAATGTGTGCGTCAGAGGAGATTTCTCTGACAGCACAATTGCTAGTTGATTTGCTGTCCAGAAATAAAAACATAGGTTTCAATCAGTAGATGATTAGAGGTTGCATATGTACCATAAACCTGCAGGTTGTACTCTTTGGAGGTTGTGCCGGCTGGGCTGGAGGCTGTGCATGTGTAAGAGGCTGTATCTGCCTTCTCGGCTCTGGAGATATGCAGCTGACGGCCTCCTGACAGAACCTTTACACGCTGGTCTGACTTGAGTTCAGAACCTACAACAAAGTTATTGTGCTCAAATGTTCCATCCATATAGTTTCCATGCAATAATTGTAATCTATTGTGTCCACATCCCTTATAAACAGGAACATTTACCTTCCTTTCTCCATGTTAGGTTAGGTGGTGGAATGCCACTGGACTCACACACCAATGTGACAAGGCTTCCCTCAATCACGGTAAGGGGAGACGCCTCATCTGAGCCGCGGATGCTGGGAGAAACTGCAATGACAGCATGACAACAAAAGGAGGCACTCAAATCTCGTGATTGTCTAAAAAGATTATGCTGAGGTCACTTGAACTGGAGAACAAATATTCTGACTGCAGGTCATTAGAAAAATAACATATTATGGTCAATCTGTGCAAGAGGCTAACTCCACATGAAGCTGAAAATCAATTAAATGATGATGACACAAACTATTGCAGGTGAAAATGAAGAAAAACATACCCCAAACATTGACGTTATAGTTCTTTTCAGTTTTTCCAGCAACATTTGTGGCTTCACAGGTATATCTGCCAGCATCCTGCATTTTGGCACTATCAACCTGACAGTCAGATTATTAGATCATGGTTATATTTAGTAAATAAAACGCTGATTCATATTCTCATGTCATCTTTAAGTGGAAATGTCATGGCTGAAATGAACATGTATAATGACCAGCAGTTCAGTGTTTCTCATTTTATTGATTAACATCTCATAAACTCTACCTTGAGTAAGCTTCCATCTGCAGAGACAGTGAGACCAGGTTTGTTAAAGAGGAGGCGGCCATCTTTGTGCCAAGTGAGGGTCGGTGGGGGGACTGCATCGCTCTGGCAGTGCAGCTCCACTGGATGTCCAAACATTACTGTTGCATTCACCTCCTCCCCCTCAATGTTAGGTGGCACTGCAGCAGACACGAAGCCCAGCCACTGAAAATGTTGACTAAACGCTCTGTGCAGGCCGCTCACAGAACACAAACAAATGTTCCGAAAGTCTGAAATGTGAAGTAACTCAAACAACTGTTTGCTAAGCATATGTATAGCACATGTTGGTCTACGAAAGGCAAACATTTGTCACCATGACGATGAAATACAATTACTGAAAAAAAAACATTTTTTTAAATCTGGCCTTGTCTATCAAAGAACTTCAGACCATTGGATGGATAGTTCAAAACTAATTGTGAAAGGACAAAAAAAGCCCTTCTTCTTCTCAGTATTTGGCCAGACACAGGAAGCTGCTTGGTACCAATTAACCTGACTAATCTGGATATCTGCCTCTATGTGGACAAGTTATTTTCTCTTTTATGAAACAAAGGTCCTTCTGCATATATAAATGAAAACATAGACGCAGTACAACTAATAAATCCAAACCTAGTGCCTTTATTTAAGTCTGTGGCATTACCTTTGGTGAGACTTTGGTGAGCCCAGCCACATGAGTGGATATGACAAGTTTTTTTGAGCCTCAGCCAAACCATATTTCCTTGAACATGTTTTGCTCAAGGCTTTTGTCAGTTGTATTAGGATTTTAATTAATGTGTTTGTGCGTTTAGTCTAAGGCTCTGCGAAGAGACACACTACAGACAGCTGCAATCATTTGTTAGTTATAAAATATGAAGACCCCAGAGACAAAAACAGGAAAATGTTCTCCAGAAGATGGGAATGAGAGCATTGCAAAACACAAGTACAATAAAACTGAATGAGACTTTCAAATTTATCTCTGAGCAGTCAAATGAATATGCTAAATGTCAATGGACATTTATGAAACTTAAAGAAGAACTTGGAGATTTATGTAAATGCTGCTTTTACAGTATATGAAACAGAGATGTTTCATTCACACATCAGCAGTAACTTACAAATAGAGATTTTTCTCACCATAAACCCTCAGGTTGTACTCTCTTTGTTGTTCTCCTCCAGCATTTACAGCCACACAAGTGTACCTGCCAGTATCACTAATCTGTGCGCTGTTCAGAGACAGAACTCTGCCGCCAGACAAAACCTGAGATCAGAAATCAGATCAAAGCGATCAGCACACATTTTAAAACAACACGGGATGTAAAAAAAAAGTCTGCAGAAAGTAAATACTTGCAAAATTGTACAGAAACTGGATTATTCTTACTATCAGGATCTGGAGACAGATTTTGCTGCATTTTAAACCACTACTAGTAGTTTTTGAAGAACACATATCTGTAAACTTAAAGATTAGCTGAATGAATTCATCAGAACCTGTATGCCATGTGAAACGCTTGCCACTGGGCTGCCATCTTTTAGCCATGTGAGACTGGGCATGGGAACACCGGAGGCCTCACATTCCAACCTGGTGGCCTCATTTACCACGACTGTAACTGTACCACCTCGACTGGAAATAACCGGAGGCACTGCAACACATAAAAGTGAAAGGCATGGGCTTTGGTCTTATTGTTGGTGAGCTATCATAACTATATAATCCCGATTTTTAAAAAAACACACCCACCAAACACCTGTAGGCTGTAAAGTATTTCTGCAGCTCCAGCCACGTTGACAGCTAAACATTTATACATTCCAGCATCAGACAGTTGAGCTCTCTCAATCTCCAGCACCTGGCCGTGCTTCAGCATCGACATACCAGCTGCACCGGTCAGAGGTCGGCCATCTTTGTACCAAGAGATAGCTGAGGAGGTAATGGAGAGTACTTTACATTAGGCATAAATTCACTTTTAAAAGCATTAGAACGACAGTCAAATAAATCATAAAGAAAATATGTCTTGTACCGTGAACCATAAATGTTCTTAAGAACATAGGAATGACAGTCGTTACAAGTTATTCTATCAAAATAATTGTTCAGGTCTACGTCTGTATAATACATCTGATTTTTATTTTGGACTGCTTTTATATCAATGTAATTGCCTGGATGCTTAATTCTTCCTAATACTTAACTCTTGAAGTGGATAGTGATGAGTGGATTTTAATGAAATCCTGTGGATATAATGCCTGATGAATAAATGATCTTCAGATTTGCAACTGAGAGAACTCTTTGCTGTCAATTTAATGATTAAAGACAAAACCAACTAATAGAAAGCCAAGAAGATGGTCTCAGGAAGACACTCCCTACCAGTTGCGAGTGAACTCTGCAGAACATCTGTAATCCGTCTTACCAGGTAATGGGCTGCCTGTGGCCTTGCACTCAAGTTCGGTGGGAAAGCCTGACAGAATAGTCTGGTTGATGATCTTTCCAGAGGAAGCAATTCTGGGAGGCTCTAAGAGACATGAACAATATCATTTATTGCACGCCATTCCCAAATCCCCACCTAGTCTTTTGATAATACAAAGAAGACTGACTAAATATCTACGACAGAAGCCAGGAGATGAGTGAAACAAGGGACATGTGTTGAGAAATTGTGCTTTGTTACTGTGAGTTACCATGGACACTGAGTTGAATGTGCTGTTGAGCTTCACCAGCTGCATTGGTGGCTAGGCACGTGTATCTCCCTGAATCTTCATGTCTTGCCTCTGTAATCCTGAGAGTTCTGCCTGCTGACTGCAACTTTAGAAGTAACAGATACATAGACACAAAGTACACTAAGAGTTACTCATCAAAATCTAAACTTCAACTGATACACTTCGTTAATAAAAGAAAGGAGTGAATGCAAGCACTTCACGACAGTTTAATAAAAATCTACCAGATGACAGTCTCATAGGGTAAAGACAGAATATTATCCCGCAAGCAGATTAAACCACAACTCCCCATGAAATCTCCAGTGTATAATGTTCTTTTTTTCCTGACACTATTAAACTTTAAGCAAATATGCGTAAGCCTGTAGGGATTCCACAGTATGCTCATGGTGTTTTATTATAGGGTAAATTCAAAAGTATGTCATGTTATCCATCAAAAGAGATTAATTATACAACTACAAATAGGATGAATAATGACAATGTTTCAAAACAAATAGGATGAATATTGTTTCTGTCCAGAAAAACAGAGCAAATTGTAAAACTTCTTCCACCAGCATTAGGTGTGATTACCAGCAGGGGGCTCTTTTTGCAAAATTAAGGTAATTTGACTGACGCTCCACATGTTCATTGCATTTATAGTCCCGGTATGAATAGTTTTTATAAAAGGCCTAGTATCCTTTAGACAGGGTATGATGTATATTGGCATATACTATCCTAAGGAAATATGACCAAATAAAGCTAACACATTTTCTTTGATAAATGAGCATCTTATGCTGGGGGGTTCTTGTTGTAAATTGCAGATTTAAAATTGACTGAATTAAAATTCACCCATTAGAATAGTGTGTTAGTAATAGTTTTAGTGCATGTAACAACACAAAATGGTACATATTTGTAGTTTTTGAATGAATAACTGGCAAAGTGGCACCGACCTTAAGGTGCTCCTTTGTTGTGTCAACAGGTCGGCCATCTTTAAGCCAGGTGATAGTTGGTGGAGGGATGCCACTCGAGATGCAATCCAAACTGACAGACTTGTGTAGAATTACTGAACGTTCAGCAGGTCCAGTGGTACGCATAGATGGAGGAACTGCAGGAATGGCAATGGCAATTCTTTTAAATGAGAAATTCTTATATTTTATAGTCTAAATGTGGGGAAAAAAGAACATAACAAAGTGCTTATCCTTCCTGCAGTTTGATTTAGAACCCTCACTCCATGCAAAATGATTAGGAATGTGTTTTTTACATCTAGTACTTGTATTTCTTACCATGCACCACCACATTGAAATCCCTCTCATGGTCTCCCGCCTCGTTGGTGGCCACACACTGGAAACGAGCTGTGTCAGAGACCTGAGTGCGGGAGACAACCAGCTGTCGCCCGTTGGCTGCAATACGCACTCCTTCACCTTGCTTGACTGGTTTTCCACCTTTATACCATCTGGTGAGACAGGATTTTTTTAAAGTGATTTTGCATGCGGCCACATGTTCACTTATTTTTGTTTCTGCTTTTGCATTGGACAGATGTGTTACTTGATGACGGGTGCAGGTGTTCCAGTGGCGTGACACTCCAGCTCCAAGGGGGTGTTGATGACAACTGTGCTATCTGTGACATCTTCAGCTCCATTAATGAAAGGTGGAACTAGGAGTGAGAAAAACAAATCAAAGTGAATGTTGGTCTTCCCACAACCAATAATGTGAGCTAAAAACGGTAAACGAGTAAGGGAATATCCTCTGGGCTCTGTCCTGGATTAGATGCTGTGGGTCTTGTGAGGTTTACATTTGAGTCAGAAATGCAATGCCTCTGTGGAGTAGCAGGTGACTGTTTCCCATGGGGAATGCACACATGGTGTGGAAAGGAGCACATTCAGCAGAAAACGAACAGCCCCGGCACAAGCATGTCATCAGTTGTCGTGGCCGAGTGGTTAAGGCGATGGACTAGAAATCCATTGGGGTTTCCCCGCGCAGGTTCGAATCCTGCCGACAACGGGTCTCTGCTTTTTTCAGGGGTCAAATTGTTCCCAGACTAAACTAAAAATAAAGAGCTGCAGTTGTTTGAAGCGTGCGCTCAGAGAACAAGTGCACGTCATAAAAGACAGCCTCGATCAGGGGGAAACACTCTCATTAAGTATTTAATCCAGAGATGTTTATTGGCTGACTTTAATAAAGAAGACAGAATTAATTTTAAAAAAGCATAAAAATGACCGATATTTGAAAAAACTAAAAAAATGAAAATTTAAGGGACAATGAAGCCAGGCCAAATAATTATCCTTTACACTAACTCATAATAAATAATTTGTTAATAAAATGCAATCAGCTCGAGAGCATAAAGGTTTTTCTGAGTGCAAACGAAAATATGTAACACGGTATATCTGATTAAGATGTTTGTTTTGGGCCATAGTTCCTCTTGCAAAATGAATAGAATACTTAGTTTCTCCTTACCTAAAACTCTGACATCATATTTGACCTCTTTCTCCCCTGCGATGCTTGTGGCCACACAGATGTAGCGTCCTGAGTCTGAGACGGTGGCTGACAGGATTTCGATTTTCCTCCCCTGCTCCAGCACATGAACACTTTCCCCGTTACGCACAGGGACTCCATCTTTCAGCCAGGTGAGTGAGGGTGTGGGATAACCTTCTGCATCACACTCCAAGATCAGAGATTTAGCTAGAACCACTTTCCTCTCAGTTGGGCCGTCGTCCCCTCCTGCAATGGTAGGAGGCACTGTGGGAAATTCATAGGAAGGAAAAAAAATGGCTGTTAAATCTCTCTGGACTTCTCTGTTCGATAGTTATCGTATTTATTTCTAATGCTCAAGGCTTTCATCAGCCAACATCATGTAAAATTGCTTTGTGTATTAAATCTTCAGCTCTGGATCCATTTAATTCTCTTCAAAAATGTTTTTTTTATATTGTCTGCCAAATCTTCACAGCTGCTTAGAATCAGTCTTGACTGCTGCAAAAGTCCTTATGCTTCCTAAGTAAACCCACATTCCCTAAAGTTCCATTTGAAACAATAATAAGCCTCAGAGCTAACAACAGACAGCAGAAAGGTCACAAAGACAGAAAGAATCTGGTATCCAAAAACTTCTCTTTTTAAACTTTGATTCAGTGATTAAATATCATCTAGATTTTCACAACAAGGATATCATGTGCTGACACCTTTCTTATTTTTTTTCTCTGAAGAAAATGAGGGGATAAAAATGAAAATAATAATGAAATAAAAACCATATATATGTGCAAAGCGTTACGATATCCGACTCACAATAGACATCCAGCCCATAGCTCTTCTCAGCGCTCCCAGCCACGCTGGTCACCTTGCAGGTGTACGGACCGGCATCAGACGCCTGTGCTCGAGGAATCTTTAGGCGGTGACCTCGCTCTACGTACTGAGCCTTGCGGCTCGACAGGATGACCTCTCCTTTGTGGTACCAGGTGATAGTGGGCAGTGGCACCCCACGTGCCTCGCATTCCAGCGTTACCATGGTGTTCAGCAGTGCCGTCACCTCTGTGGTCAGGTTGCCTCCTTTGATGGAGGGGGGCACTAAAACAAAATTGCAAACGACAACAGCTGGCTGGTTAGAATAGGCTGTGCACACGTTATTTCAAATGCTCTTCTTGTATGAAGTTACCATAGACAATAAGATTGAAGTCTTTGGACTGTTTTCCTGCTGCGTTCACGACACTACACTGGTAGCGGGCCTGGTCTCCGAGACGGGCACTTTTAATTCTCAGAACCTGACCCCTGTTGATGACCTCTAGATTGGGATCCCCTAGAAACACAAGCCTGGAGAGAAATAAGAGTGAGATGGATGGGAATTACGGATTGAAGAATGTTTGGTTTATATTTCACGCCTTTAATATCTGCGAGCACTTACTTCCTGTCCTTGTACCACTGGACTGTGGGAGAGGGCGATCCTTGCACATTGCACTCTAGAGTGACCTCTTGTTTAAGAATCGCTGAAACATCTTGGGGAGAGCCAGAACCAACAATTGTTGGTGGGACTGAGGAAAGAGATTTGCTTTGTCAGACATTTAATTAGAAAAATTATTCCAAATTACTACAAATTCTGAGGGCATTTATAAGTCTAAAAGATGTCACACCGATCCTTCTTTTAAATCTGTTTGAAACAGTTTTGGATCTTTCATATGAGAGAAAATATTTACTCCTTTAAGAGTGATTAATAAAAATATCATCATCTGAAATACATAATCTCTCTGTGTTTGATAACAGTTCGCTATCTTTACTCACCAAGAACATCCAAGAAAAAGTCTTTTTCTTTGCTGCCTGCGATGTTGAAGGCTTTACAGCTGTAGCTGCCTGCATCTGTAGTTTTCGCCTTCAGTAGTCTCAGTGTTTTCCCCATATCAAGAATCTGGATGCTGTTACTGGTAACTACCTGTCAATCAGGTGTAAAACACAGTAACTGAAAGTTAAAGAAATGCTGCCTGACAGGGATTATTGGACAAACTGTAAGGCATCAAGCTCTTAGAAACTCATCCTAATAAAAGCTGCTGCTTCAGATTTCGGCAGATGTAGAAAATCAACAACAGTCCACACATTGAGATCATGTGAAAAGGCTTAAAGGCTGTCACAAGAGTTCTACTTTAACTCAGAGCCAAAAGCATTCAGGCAACCAATCATTTCAGTTTAGATTATCAATCATTTGTAGATTATGGTACATTTTCCCATCAGTGACTGGCAGGTAAACATAGTTTTGCAGCCAAGAAGGCCAAATGCCGCCAACTGACCGGGATTTTACAGCAAAGTGAGTGATGGTGCTCTCTTCTTGCATCATTTAATAAATTTCATGTTGTCATTAGAGCCTGATGGATGCTGGAACCAAGTCTGGTCTTTTTCTGCACACATTTATACAAAATTGCTTAACACTGTTTTAATACTGCTGTCTTGGATTGCACACCCTGCAATCTGAGCCTGTTTAGTTTTCATGAGTGCTTCCATTAACAAATGGAGGAAGGGGCCTTGTCATTCCTCTTTTCTTTTAGGCTTGTGAAAACAACATGATGCGAACATTTGAATAAGACTAATTTGAGGTTGTGTGTAGGTTTTGTAAGCAATAAAGCTCTGCGTGAGTATTTGATTTGAGTTCTTTTTTGTGTTTGTTAAAAAAAAAAGCAAATCAACATTTTGCACAATCAGAAAAGAAAATCAGAACATATATTAGCGGCTCTTTGCGTTCAGCAATGTTGCACCTACAGGAGACCCATCTTTGTACCAGGTGATGACAGGGGTTGGACTTCCTGTGACGTCACAAACCAAGCTGGTGGGCTGGCTCAGGACCACTGACAGGTTGCCTGACATGTCACTGTCAGGGAAATTAGGAGGCACTGTGGAGATGTGGCAGGCGATTAATACTTGATAAAGATATGTAGAAAAGGAACACTCGACCAGAGAGTCACAGATGTGCCGGGAGATGAATTAATAAACATGTCAAATCACCATTGACTTTGAGTTGGTACTTTTTCTCTGTGGATCCAGCATCATTGGCAGCAGTACAGACATACTCCCCGTTATCCAGAGGTGAGACAGAGGCAAGAATAAGAAGAGTGCCATCCTTGAGGATGGATACACCAGGCTCATTGCCCGTCAGCTCCTGGCCATTTCGCAACCAACGAATCACTGGCTTAGGGAGACCTGACAGAAAGATAGTGACAGGAGGCGTCATTTATACAACAACTTAAGATAATTTGTCATAAAGATAATTTGCCATTTTCAATATTTCAATATTTCAAATTTCAATTTTCAAATACCACCTCTAATCAGCTACCAAATGGAACCATGTAAATGGAATTTACATGGTTTTTGCCATAAGTTCGATTTGGTTTGTATTGTTTGTTTTTTCTATTATTTTTGGATTGTTTTTTTTTTACAAATATGAATGAAAATTGTTGGCATGTAATTTTAGGGTTTATAGTGCTAACCTTTATCTTACTAAATGTTTTTTTGTTTTTATCAATATGTTAGTTCCAAATTCAAGGCTGGAAGGGGAGGAAAGTCCCGAACCTTTGGCAGGGCAGGGGAAGGCGATTCGCTGGTTTTCAACTCTCTCCTGCAAAGGGCTGTTGAAGGGGGGCTCCAGTACTTCAACAACCGGGGGCACTGATTAAAAAAACAAACAAAAACACGCAAAAATGCTGAATCAAGGACAAAAGCAGACACAAATATCCTCAACAAAGGACTCAGTTTCTGGCAGGCAGAACTTTTGCTTCGTGTAATTTTGTTGCTCTTTCCCAATGTTTGTGTTTATGGATTTCAGATGTTACAGATTGCTTTCTGGTGTTGTGCACTACTTAATCAAAAAGAAACTAAATAAACACATGTAAACAACTCATAACACGTAGACATTCACAAGTACAATGAGCTCACACACATACTTATCTGAAACCAACCTTGAACTTGAAGATCCACCTGAGCCTCGGCATTGCCTGCGGGGCTGGTGGCTGTGCAGGTGTATGTTCCTTCATCATCCAGCCCCACATTTGTCAGCAACAGGCTGCCATCAGGTGACACTGGGTATGCTTTACTGTCCTTAGTCCAGGTGAGCGTCGGCTCTGGGACCCCTCTGACCACACATGGGAGCTCCACTGAGTGACCCACTTGTGCCTTCATTACTTTGGGACCAGGCTGAATCCTTGGGGGTACTGCAGGAAGCATGGTGACATTTTCCAGAAAAAAATTAAACAGACCACAAACGCCATATTAGGCCACTCAGTTTTACCCAAATGAGTGCATTTTTCATCATGTGATCTTTTGACAAAAAATAAAAGCATTGCATGTATACAGTAGATTTAGAGAAATGCAAAATTATTAAATAATATTTCATTTTTGAAAGAGTCTTTTAAATTTACCCAAAACACTCAGCTCAGTCATTAGAGTCAAGTTTCCAGCAATATTGGAGGCAACACAAATGTAAAGCCCACTGTCTGAAAGTCTGGTTTCTAAGATCTTCATGGATCCAGAGGGAAGCTGGGTATGCCTGGGAGGTAGAAATACACAATCACAGACATGCACACACATAAGTACACACAATCATACAGTTTTAACTTTAATGTGAAAGCTTGAAAGTAACAATTATGCTTGCAATGCTGCCAAATAAAAAAATCATGCTCTCACACATTAATTATTTTTTCTCATTAGCTCATGGAGTTTATTCTGTAAACATATGCCGCCGTCATTCTCCCCGATTCACCATCAACCATAATTACAGTGACTGTGGCGGGCACTCAGTAAAATCAAAAGATCACAGAGCAAAGTATGATCACTCAGTCATCTCAGAGAACCACAGACTATACCCGGAGGTCATGAGAGAATGACAGAGACAAAACATTGAGGACATGGTGGTTTTCTGGAGTTTTTTCTGTTTGCATTACAAAACTAATCTTCAGAAAGGCTTCATTCATCTCTTGTTACGACTGTTGGAAAATTGATTGCTGTATAATAATGCTCTCTAAGTGAATTCAGCTGGAAGACAATCAAGTGTTTTTTCTTCTCTTGCCAATAATAACCAGTTATGTAGATTTGTTAGTTTTCGATCAAAACAATCTTTTTATTGCCTTTGCATTTTATACTGGCTGCATTTGATCTGACATTTGTGATTTTTTTTAAA